>AYEL01048746.1:0-44238 GCA_000484575.1 Olivierus martensii
TATAATTTGATTATTTTGTAGTCATTTTTTTATTTATGAAGACATCTATCAATTGATTGAAAAACGTAATTTTTTTTTTTTTCAGGAATTGGATGCTTTAAGAAAAATTGCATTTTCTATATTGTATTTTGAATATTAAAAATAAAATTTTGTAGATGATTTTCTTTTGTAATTTTTCATATATATATTTTTAATTAAATATTTGTATATAATTCATTTATATAGATAAATCTGTTGTGTGTATCTTTAATTAATTTTCGGTATTATGTTGTATTATAGTAGGTAAATATACTGTGTTTCTATTTGTATTACTATATTGACTTACAATTATTGTATCAAAACTAAAATTAGATATTAAAAAGTGTTTATTATTTTAATATATTTATAAGTTGTATATTTGTTTTTTAAAGTGTAAGCGAGATATTTGTTGAATCACCATCTGTAAACAATTGATATTCAATTAAGATAATAAATGAAAAGTATTGATTTATCAAACGTATGTAGATGATTTTATCCAGATATCATCTGTGTTCTTAATTTGTTGGTTCCTGATTTTATTTCAATCGTGATGATGTACTGATGTTATCCAAAATATTTTGTATCAATTATTCTGTTTTCGAGATAGAATTTCTTTTAATGATTTCTGTAAATAAATTCTAGAGACGAAGATGTTCTCGTAAGAACCGGACACTCGACCACGTTGGTTAATCTGTTCTTATACCGTATTTTCCAAGAAGTCGGAGCGATAACACTTCAGATCTAATCTTCCCGATAACCAGAAATACCTCGAAAGTCGTCAGGTTGTCATGAGCAACCTCCTGATATTTCACAGAAACTCCTGATTTTTTTTTTTTTTCTTAAATAGGAAGTTGCCTTAATTTGCATTAGGCATAAAGTTGTATGTTTCTGTGTTATGTGTGTAAGTTGTGTCATCTATCAGTGTGTTACTTTCTGTTTAACGAGTTACATTTTATCTTTATGTCTTTTATATGTTGTGTGTTATGTGTTATCTTCCAATGTTTGTGTGTGTTACGAGTTTTCTATGTCATATTCTCTATTGATTATATATTCGAATTTTCTTTTGTTTTTCGTGTAACTGTGTAACACAACGTAATGAGCTTCAGTTATATTTTAAAATATATTTTATATACTATAAATTATATGTGGGGTATATGGCCTGTGTTATCTGAATGTGTTTTAGAAGACCACCCAATGAGTTAGATGAGTCCGACTAAAATTTATTGGTATCTCATATCCATTAAATCCATTTATAAAGTTAATTTATATAGCCAAAACAAAAAAAAAAAACTGATCACACATTTCTTCCATCATCATATATTATTTCTGTTCTCGTGTTAGAATAACACCTGAATATATTACGATTAATTCATATAAAAAAATAGATAAGTCTGCAGTGTCATTTGTTTCGTGTCTATTTCGTTTTGTGTATGCTAATTGCGTCGTAATTCAATTAGCATAGTTACGTGTGTGTGTGTGTGTGTGTGTGTGTATTACACCCACCTAAAGTTATATAGGTAAAATACGTAAAGATAACTGTTATTAGTGTATATGTGGTGTAAGACACTGATGTCTGGGTTACGATCCAGGCAATTCGACTTCAATCAATATTTGAGGCGCCAGACTAACTTTACGTTCGGTGTTCCCTGGAAAACGAATGGCCGTCTGCCTAAACAATATGGGAAATTTTTCTCGTGTCGGAACAGAAATACTGCAAAGAGTCTAATGAAAGTAACAATATGGCCAACAACCGGATATGAAGTAGACACGGGACCTATCGGAATTGAGATCCCTTAATCGAAATGGCAATCTTTACCCAATTATGAACGTGGTAACTCCGATAATATCCATTAGAGGAATGAGGAATATCCTTTGGGAGTAAGAAAATAGCTTTGTTTACCAGGAATATTCTTAGACTGGAATTTTTACGAATTAAGACGTGTACTTATTGTATTTATAAATCCCGACGTAGGTAGTAAGTGTGACGTCGTCCTTACAACACACTACATACTGTAAATTTATCTTTTCTTTAAACACTGCAAAATATATGGATATTAATAAACTTAATTAAATAATTCTCTAACTATAATTAAGGGACATAACCATTTTTAGGGGTTCATAAAGACCTTCCGGCTATCTAGAATTAATTCTCCAGAGGTCATTGGGGTGACCTCCATTGGTATTATTAATTAATAAAAGGTCCATTAAGCAGGAAGTAACATTAATTGATCTCTAATCTGATCAAATATTGAACTTTGGAGATACAAATCGGAAATAAACTATAAATTTCCGTGACATTGATATCTTATTAAAGAATTGTGTCATTAGTGACGTCATTAAGGTGCGACCGAGTGATAAACACTTCCTTTACGTTGAGATAATTTACTAAAGTGAAAGGATTTTGTTTAATTTAACTCTCACTTTCGTATATTTTCTGTTTTAATTCCTATACGAAAGCTTTCCGGTATAGCAAAGCGATGCGGAGAAGCATCTCGAATTTAAAAAAAAAAATGTTTAAAAAAAAAAAAGCCTTATAAATTATATTATTTTTATAAGACTAGATGGCGCCACGAAACATTAAGGGTTTTTTTAATTTATTTTTAAAATTAAATTTTACGATTTTTAAACACACGCCTGCGAATGGAAACGATCAGGAGCAACTTAGCCTATCTGATAAAGAGCAGGTGTGTTCTAGTTTTCACTTATTTTGATATTGTTGCCTATCACCTGTTTTAGGTGATCATCTTGCGAAAGGACCATAGTTGACATCATTGACAGGTGCGCGAGGACTGGCACACCTGGCAATCTTTTAAAAGACACTTAAAGGTTTACGATAAGACAGAATTCGTATTACATCTGTATATCGTTTCACACCCTGCTACAAAAAAAAAAGTTAAAACGATGTTTTAACTTCCGATAATACTTATATAAAGCATAATACTTTACTCACATTAATTCTAAGAATTAATTTAATTCTTATCTTATTAGCTATGACTCACGTCATGATCAAATTGATGATGCCATAGTCATACTGCAACTATATACTATATATATATTTTAATAAATAGGAATAAGCTTCAATTAATAGAATTCCTCGTTAAAAAACTACTTCAGAAGAGATTTTTACAGGAGTAAAGAAACGATTTAATTAGTTTACAGTATCAGAAAGTCTCTCTCACGATCTCTTCCAGGAACTTTCTGCATTATAAAATTTATTCGCTTCAATGTGGTCATAAATATAAATTAATACTGTATATTAAAGTCGTAACTTACTTTAATCGTTTTGGATGATTATTAAGTGCTACACACGTAACATTCGAAACATAGATTCAACGACTTCATCATATTTTTAACTGAACTGGTAACATTGCATTATTTTTCATAGATGGATATGATAAGCATTGTATGTGCAATTAGCACGCCTAGCCATTGGTTAGTTTATATAATCGTCCAAATTAAAATTCAAATCACAAAAAAAAGATTTTTCGAAGTTGAGACAAAGAATCGGCTGTTGAGAAAGATAACGTGTGACTTTATATCACATGACTTCCTTGTGACGTGTAGCAGAACATGACGACTGCCAGACTATTGACGACACAATTGTTTGTAATGTCAATGGCGAAGTCAAATCATTGACTGTGACATACACGAGGTCATAAAGGACACAAATTCTATAATCATTTTTATAATATCGGAACCTGACGGAGATTAATAAAAAAAAAAAATTGAAAAAAAAATGAAGAACTTTTAAAAGAAGAATGCTATTACGAAAACACATTAGATAGCCTACACGGAGATTAATAAAAAAAAATTGAAAAAAAAAAAAAATGAAGAACTTTTAAAAGAAGAATGCTATTACGAAAACACATTAGATAGCCTATAGGATGTCTTTCTGTTTTTCGAAACGTCAGCCATTATCCTTATCTGGTCGAAAGCCAATGGTATGTAGCGGGATTGATGAAGTAGTTTTTACACTGGAGACGGATATGCTATAAGTTTTCTTCACTCCATTTATCCTTAATATATCCACTATTTTCAATCCAAACAAAAAAAAAAAATACAACGTAAAAATTTCGGCAAGATTTTATAAACCGAAAACAAAGTCGACTTTTAACATATTTATCTGCAATAATTTTTTTAGAGTGGAATAACTTTTAAACAATTAAACGGATTTTGATGAAAATTTCAGATCTGAAAACCATTAAAATTCCTAGCACGAATGCCAAATTTTATCGATTTATCTTTAATAGTTTATTATTTAGATTAATTTTTCTGCTCGAATATAACAATTAAGAATTATACTTTTTAATAAATCATAAATTATTATTTTTTTAATTTTATATATAAAAATATCGAAGAAACGGTTACGTTTTATATATTTTGATACAATTTATCGAGCGTGAAAATAATTTTCGTCTTCAAAGAGGATAAACCAAGCCATGGGATAATATATTGGATTTAAAGTGATTTTAAAGATGATGATAATTCTGTAATAATAATTAATTGATGAAGGCGGTTCCTTGACAATTTTCTTCTGAATAAACGTAAGTCAACCGGAAAAAAAATGAAGCGGATGTTAGTAGTGAGAGGGAAGGACAAATTTTCTTTTTCCTGTTGTATTATTGTCTGCTGTTTGAGATATTTATCTGATAGAAATCATCTTTTTATGTACTCCACGTCATAAGATAAAAGAACGTAAAGGCCCATGGGTGAGAGAGGATGATGCAATACTCTGAAATCGCACATTGCACCTTTACACTTCTGATAAATCTGTTTAGGATCGTCGTTCTTTTGTAAACTTTTCTGCATCGTTTAATCTATAAAAAGTGTAGTGTAAATTTGTATTTTGGAATATTATCAACTTGCTGGTGTCGCTTGACTTTTTACTCTGTATACTGTTAATCGTCATCCCTTCTCAAAACTTCTTTACCAGAGAATGACTCCATGAAAGATATGTGGACCCAGAGATCCAACTTCGGTTTACTAGAACTAGACCCACTTCCGGCTGCTTGCAGATAAAGGGAAACAGGAGATTTTAGTGTTTGGTACATGTTCACGTTGATAGAATATAGGTGATTTAACATTTGTGTCTTGAATATATGTTAAAAAGTCTTCTTTCGAGTTCCTTAAAGTTTTGTAAAGTAAAAAAAAATAAGGAAAATATTTTTAAGTTAGATGAGACTGCAAAGGTAAAAAAGATGGAGTTTACTAAGATGCAGTTTATACGTTAACTGAAGAATGAATTACAAAAAAATAGATAAAAATGCACAGACTAATGAGCAAATGTGACAAATTCCATTGTCTTGGGACAAGAGACTTCCGCTCCGACTATCGTTTTCCGGGTGATGTATTTGAGGACACAACGTCGACCAAATATGCAAATTATTTCCGAGCTCGTCTGTCGTTAAAGTATTAAAAAAAACTGAAAAGATAAATTCCATTCATATAAAAAAAATTACAAAAACGAAGAGATATACAGGAAGAAAAAATAAATAAAATTCTCTTCTTTCAAAAAATAACCGGAAAGACGATCAAGAAGTAAATCTACCGAGAAAAGGATCATCCGGAGAATATTTTTTTCAAATAGTAATCATCTTCACTTATCAGAACGATATTCCGGTTATGTCGTTGTTCTTTTTTAACCATAGTACGTTACACACTACAGCTGCCAATGACACTTGTTGGTCCTTGACTGACTTCCTGTCTTAGAGTATGGTGGAGAAGAGGGAAGCAAGAAAAACTAGAGTTGTTGCAGATAGCACTGGGGAGTCTGTCAACGTCCGGCACATCATCCTTTGACGTCTGCTTCATCGTGTCTAGACAGTTCCAAATACCTGAGCCATGCAGCAATCACATCTCTCGCTGTTCCTTAGGATAAAAGAAAAAATAAGTGAATCGCGTGCAGCATCATCATTTTATATAGATTAACGATATTTTTCTTTCTATATTTTTAAACCAATGCTTTAAAACTGTTTGTATTGTTTTTTCTGTTATATTTTTTTCTCGGTTTGCTGGAGAAGGTGTGAACGTCTTAATGAGAAATGCGTTTTATTCTAGTGTAATCTTAAAATACCTATTACGAAACAGTCTGGAAAGGATGACACGTCAAGAATGTCGACGTCAGAATATTTTAACATCGATGAATGCGTTCTATATATTTAATTGTTAGTAGAAATTAATTCTTCTTTTTTTTCCTCCTCCTCATAAGAAAGTATTTATAACTAAATTAATAACAACTGATAACAATCCGTTAAAATACAATTATCTTTTATGTCTCGAATGTTTAAAAAGCATTTCAAAATTAATTAATTTTTAACTGTTAAAATATTTTAGAACAGTTTTAGACGAGATAAACACTAAAATGCATCAAAATATTAACATATTTTAACTCGTAACAGAACGAATCTATACTAAAACAAGCAGAGCAAGAGTGCATTTTGGAATTGAGTGCAAATCATCTAGCTTATAAAATCATTAACTCTTTTTTTTCCCCCTCCTCTCTTCAAACGTGCTTCACCATATTTTTAATGTCAGCCACTCTCCTATTCTATGCTGTTCATCATTATAATGTAGGAGAAATGTAGTATCCAATTCATTTAAGAGTAAAGTGATTGACCACTACTACCTCCTCATTCATCTACGTAATTGCTACTGACTTGTTGTTGAAAGGGCGAAAAAAATGGAAAAAATATATTTTTAAAGTTGCTAAAACTAGTTTCTTATATTTGAATAAAAATTCTTCTAAGCATCGCAATTTTCTAAAGCTTCCAAGATCATATTCTGACAGTTCTGACAAGTTTTTTTTTTAATACTGGACGTAAAAACGTATTTATTTAACTGAAAAGATGGTTAAAAGTGTTTAAAATAAGTAATAATTATTTAATAGATATTCTTGCGAAGATTTTATGTTTGCTGAATTAATTACGAAGGGGGAAAAAACAGATTTCTTTTAGATATTAAAACATCTGCTTATCACCTGTCACTCAACTCCAAGAGTGGATGTCATACCGTATGCTACTCGGTTTAATATTGAGTATCTATCAATGTTTCTGAAGGATACAGGTGTCCTAACTCCTATTGTCATCAAAATGTGGTAATTTGGATCACCTGCAGATGTTTAGACGTGAAGGTGAAGGTAAAGGGGTAAGTTCACTTTTTCTACAAGAATTTTTTTGATTTAAATAATTTCTGTTTGTTATAGTCGACTTCTGATTTTGTGATAATTTACTTTTAACGTATTTATTCGTTTTAACGTAATTTAAATTTATGTATGACATATTATCGTTTATGTAAAAATTAATAAAAATTTTACGACAAGGAAAGGAAAGTTTCTGTCTTAAAAATTCGAAATTTCGAGAGAGAGACTCCGCGAATAAGCGAATTATGCAAATTAGTTGATCGTATCTAAATCTTCTTTTGTGAAAAATGTTATATTTTTTTAAAAAATGAATTTTTATGCTTTAAAAAAAAATTGTTATGAGTGTAGTAGATAAGATAAATTTGAAAGCTAGAATATTTTTCATTCATAATTTTACAAATGAATATTTAAACTTTCCTGTAATATTTAATGGCATTTTGCCACCAGACAATAATGGAGAAAATAGAAAAAAAATAAAAATAAAAAATAATGAAAATAATAATACAAAAGATGATAATGATTTAAAAGGAACAGAAAAAGATAAATACGCGTGTATTTCGAGTTAATGCTCAAACTTATAATTATGAATATTGCAAAACAATTGAATTTTGTGTGTCTTTATCTGATTTTCGAACACTACAAAAATTTCATTTCGATAACACGACTCACTTTTTCATTTTCTGATCCCGTATTTCGTAATAAACAATAGCAGTTCCGATTGTATATCCGAATAAAACAAAAAAAAAAAAAATTGATAATGAAGTTAAGATTTACACAAGAATATCTTTTTTTTTTCCTTTCTTTCTTCGAGTATTACCAACCCACATAACGGCTGACGTCATTAACAACAGAAGGACACACACAGACGTTCCTGTGTTTAGACAAACAAACGATTGTCATTATTAAAGGTCAGTGTCCTAATGACGTCACAGTGAGTCTTAAAAATGAGCCAGAGATAGTTTATCAAATGACTCCGCCTAATTCATAAATTTTTACACGTCATATAGGATGACCTAATAAATTTTGATTGGCTTTATGTGTCAAGAACGAGTGGTTGTCGAGAAGTGTTTACAGCAAAACTGTAAAGAGAAACTGGTACGAATAGACCTTGAGCCAGGCGAACGTCCACCACAATATCTCCTCATTATTATTATTATTATTATTTAAACTATACGTTAAAAACTAAGATATACTTCCCGAAAAAAAACTACTCTTATCTTATAGTTCACATTGCTGATCATTGTTCACACGTTAATTTTTTTTCCTCCATTTTTATATCCTCATTGTTCTGTATGATCAGTAGAATTTTTATTATGGGATGTAAAAGCCTCGCTTAACACTTCTGACCTTTGTTCCTCATATTCATAATAAAGTAGAAAGATAGTTAAAGAGATTTTTAGAATATTAAATCTTAGAAATTAAAATATATATATTTAAATCTGTTCCAAATGTTTAATTATTTAAATTAAATCATAATGTTCACTTCTAGCTAGAAATTCAATTTAAATAATTATTCAGTATACTCAAGAACACTTCTTTTAATTATGTTGAATGAATAAGAATTACTGATTATTTTTCCCCCATAAAAATTATTAAATATCTAACAATAAATAATAATTTTTAATAATTTAATCAGAAACAGGAGACAAATATCTTGTACACAAAAAATTTATTAATTTATCTTCTTCTAGACAGGTTATTTAGTATACAATTTATTTTCTGTTATTTTAGAATTTTTGATACAATGAAAAAATAAATGAATATTTATTACGTTTGTTAAATTTCTACATTTTTATTATTTTTATTGTGGAAAATAATGCTTTAAGATACACTTTAATTGTTGACCTATAAGAAAGAACAACATGTTTGTTTACGTTATTAATTTATCTAATGCTCATCTGTTTATCATCAAAGTTTGTTCAAACAATTACATATTATTTGTTTTTTATTTTTTTTAAGATAAAAAATGTGACAGTCCTACGAATTAATTTTAATAAAGTTTAACAATAATAATAATAATAATAATAATTTATTAATTAAACTTATAAAAAAATCCTCGTGTAGAATTTTAAAGGATAATCTCTGAAAGAGAAAAACATTATTTTAATGTTTTTTTTTTCTTCTTCTTTTTCCATCTAAATCATTATTTTTTACAAATTCTGTCATTACACCGCTTCTTTTTTTCTCCAGTTAATCAATTAAGAGTGTAATTATTTAATTCCAAATTAAACTGGAATTTCTGTAATTTTATCTGAGTAATATTTCTAAATCTGGCAGTTGGAATGTTATAATAAAATAGGGAGATGATCTTTAACTGCGTGTTATTAATTTATTCCTTTAAACTTGATAATTTTCGAGCGACAGGATATTTTTTCCCATTAAAAAAAAAAATTATCTTATTTATGGCGAAGAAAATGATTCCGTAATTGATAATTTCTCTTAAAAGTTATCTTTTAGATTAAGTTAAATAATAATTTTTTAAAAATTCCCCCCACCAAAAAAAAATTAACAATCGCATTCAGGAACGAAAATAATTTACTTCCAATCAGAAATTCTAATTATTATTGTTTTTATATTATGTATATATTGATTTAATATAAGTAAAGGAAAAATATCCACACGAACTTATTGATTAGCTGACTTTCTATTTTTTATTTTTATTTCTTTTTTAATAGTAAAGCGGAACAATTTCATTTATCATCATAAGCTGCTTAAAAGCTTTGTTTCATTTTTTTTTTTCAAAAAAATATAACAATATTTTTTTTTTAACTTGGTAATATTCGTGATTAAATTATAGATTTGGAAAGCATATTTTTGCAAATAAATCAAAAAATATGGACTGTGCAATTTATAATAAACCAAGTGAACACGTTTTTACATCGAAAGAGATCAGGTTGATATTATAAACTTAAAAAAATAAAAAAAAGTATGATTATTGTTATCATCTTTCAACTATTTTATAACTTTCCATCCATTAAATTTTATGATAATGAAAGAAGCATTCGTAATAAAAAGCGCGTAAGAAAAGCTTTCAAAAATCAAAAAGATTATGCGAGTTGATATAAACTTCATAAAATTTTTCTTTTGCCCGTATTAAATATTCTGATTTTTTTTTTCAAAAAAAAAAACAGAAATTTAAATGTTTATTAATTTATAATCGGGTTTAATTATAATTAAAACCGAATATCTGAATAAGCAAAGGTATAACTTCCTGTGATAATGGACTTGCTCGGGTTTCTCTGGAATAAAATATTTTTATATTAATTAAACTTTAAAAAAAAATAAAATTTTATTCATTTATACAACTTTAAAAACTTAATAACTACGTTATCATCATCATAAATTTGTTTATAATAGGCTGTGCATAAATTGGTATTTGTTCGTGTTTATACAAACATTTAGACATAAAATAGCGTGGACAATGCTCTTTACATAATTATTGTGTGTTTTTAATTATGATATGCCTTATGGGAGACACCCGAAGAAATAATCAGACGTGTGTTTGGTCTACTCAAAAAGACAGACTGCAAATTTCTCTATAGCTCCACCCCGTTAACTATTGTCTGCCACGTAGGGTGTAGCTGAGAGCAATCTTTAAGCACCCATAATGGATGGTAAATAACAGAAGCTTTACATCCAATATTTGTTCGAATTTAAAATTTGGTGAACATCCGGGATAATATGGAATAATACTGTCACGTTTGAATTGCGTGATGACCAAGAGAGATCGAATGAAACCATCCGGAATGATTGGCACATGCAGTACATTCTAACCGTTACCACGTGCAGACTTTCCCATCCAGAGACCTAAACAATTAATCCCATCTGGCCAGTGGTCCTCGTGGCGATGAAGACGAGCTGATGTCACAGGGTATAATGTAATGCCAGAACAAAGAACTAAGCATCCTGCAGATGTTGAATTAGTCTGTTCTGTCATGTACATCTATTGTTAATATAGAGGCATTATATAAAATTTCTCCGTTAACTTAGCGGATATAGTTTCCTGTTGGTGGAGTATAGAAATAAAGGGTAACTAGTATTAAAAAAAAATCAGAGTAAACAGGTGTTACAACGAAGCTGTATCTGTCTCTCAACTGTACTTTTCCGAGAAATTTTGACCAGGAGACAAAAACTGGTACACCTGGCCAGGTATCTATTGTCGGTGAACAACTTGTGTACCGAATTGTAAAAACAACAGAAGAGAGAGGAAAAAAAAATCACTGTGACGAATTTTTCTTTCGATTTATAGCATTAATGATAGAAAATATAGAACGAAATTAATTTTGTAAATTAAATGGGGAGGTTGTTAATGCGTGAGTTGATCACGTCAGTTGTGGATCAATTTATATTTTGAACAATTAGGTCTTGAGATGTAACGCGTGTGTAAAGTCCTGTTGATTAATTTTAGAGTATTGCAGAGGGGCACTGAGGGGAAAATCCGCACCAAAGCAGGTTATTAAAGGATCTATAAGTGCGACGTTTAAGACAGGGAACAGAATTTCGGTTTCAGAGGCGAACCAGTATGGTGGATAACAACGCAGAGCTTTAAACACGTATAAGGTAGTAGAGACGGATTCGACTAAAACCCACAACACATAAAATGCCAGAGCGTATGATATTCGTGTGTTGTGGCATTTTAAACAGAAATTCTTGGGACTTTCTGCACTTTTCTACTGCGATATCTCGATTAAAATATTCTAGATGTTGCTGATTGATAAAATTGAAAAACATTCATTACAATCTCTGTACATTCTTTATAAACATCTGCTCTAAGCAGGTGACCCACGGGCATTGATCTTATGGCAGATGGAATGATGATAATGATAAAAGACAAAAAAGAAATCATCTTGATTTTGTTGCTTTGTCTCTACACTTAACAGGGAGATAAGAAACTCTTCGAATTATTCGCGAATATTCACCATTGATATCTCTTTTAAATAATAGCCCAACTTATCTACTCTTTGACGTTTTGGTAATTTTCTATAATTATCGCATGACACTTATCAAATGTATACTGCTTGTTGCATGTGATAATCGCTGGAATTACGGTACATCACAAAGAACAGGAAATGAGGACATCAAGAGTTTAGATGTCTTTCACACTTTTTCTTATGAGGCCTATGTCTTAATCGTCTTCAGTAAGTGGACCTTTTTCTTGATTTGAGGTGTTTATTACAGGCAAAACTCTCTATTAAATTCTTTCCTTTATGCGGGCCTAAGTATGAATAAATGAAGAGAATTTAGACTGCAGCTGGAATCTTTACAAATGTCTTAAGAATTGCCTCAACACCAAATTATGTTGAAAACTTCAGAATTTTTTTTTTTTCCATCTTTTTACGCATTTCTAGCATACAAGATTGAAAAGGAATTTTGTTTTAAATAATTAAATTATTAAAAGAATAAAGAGTTTAAATACGTAGCATGTTTTCACGGATTAAAAAATGGATAAAATCGATCAATGCATGCAAAAGTTTAAACTGGAAAGGTGACGCCATAGATATGAACTTAAACTGCATTAATTTAGGTCTCTATGGATATTAAAGTGTATTTTTCGCCATAGTAGAGTAGAAAGAATAGTTTATATTCATACAATATTTGGAAAAGTTCCCAAAATTTACTTCTTCTTATACACATAATTGAGAAAAGACATGATATGATAAATGATTGGCATGGATTGTATTTTTGTGTTTTCCTTTCAATTTTCTTTGTTCAGAAAATCGAAAGATGATTTAATATCGAATTTAAGTAACCAAGAATTTATAACTTTATATTTCCATAACAGTCGACGACAGATAATTCATTTTACTAATTTTTCAATAGCTAAGAGTAGGGAAAGGACCAAAAAAAAGTCATTGGGTTGTAAAATTAAAGAAGGCACGTAATTAATTTACATCCTAGAAATAAATCTGAATTAAGACGACCGTCTCATATTTTATCTTTTAAGATTTTATTTTCAATCCTTAGTACAATATGCTCATAAACTGCATTAAGTAGAGTATCTTAAACTGGACTTCCCATAACTTCTAAATTGTTAAGTGGTACTCAGACATAATAAAGTTTGAAAAAACCATCTCTATAGATTATTTTAGCGTTAAGATGCCGTTTCTATCCCTAAGAGGTCTTAGAATCCCTAAAAGGCATTTTAAGTTCTTACTTAATTCTACATTTTGTTACCTTTAAGACACAAATTTCGTTTCACGTCCTACTTTAATATCATAATTCTATATCTTTCTATTGTTGAACTGCATTTTACTATTAAGACCTATTATTTGCTGCTTTCATTATGAAATGTCTTCACTTCTACCTTTATATTCTTTTAAATATTGTTAATGTATCATATAATCCTTCTATAATTTCACTGTTCCAGAGAATTTTTTGTTTTCTTTAAGAAAACAAAAACAGTGAAAGTGCAAGTTTTATGAAAGCAAATTTAATGTATGCAAGCTGCCTAATGTTAAAATAATAAATGCAATAATTATAAGTGAAGATCTAGCGATAGTAGGCCTAGAAAGGCTACTATCACTAGTGGCATTAATGATGTAACTATTAGAGAAGTGCAAATTTCCGGAGCTTATATGAATTATATATGAAAGAGGCCCTTTCATTCAGTTTTTCGTACAATTTTTAAATATTTAAGGCTAATCCCAAGATTAATTTTAATCCTTTTGTTACCGAATCCTTGTTTCTCACAGTTTATTATAGAATAAAATATTCAGAAACAAGCAGATGGGGCACTATAGGATATGGATGCTAAGATTGTACTTAACAAGAGTCTCTCCCCCTTTTAGTCTCTCAATCCTGCTAATATATCTCGATTTGCTTGAATTATAACTTGGAAGAACATCAAAAAGGATTAAGGAGTCATATAAATAGACGATAAGCTGATTTACAGTATTACAACATTGTCCAGCAGCGAGAGGCGATTGTGATCAATTTGCTGTAACGGATTCGGTTAGGGAAGTTATGCCAGGTATTTCCCTAACAGTTAATTTGATGTCTTCCAACAACACAGACGTGCCACGTGGATAGGGAAACAGGCCATCTCTCTCACCCTGCATTTTTATCCATATATAGGCACGTTCCCTAAGTAGGGCCACCCCCTAAAATTCTTAACGTTCCTTTACAGATTTTAATTTTTTTTTATTTTTAAAGGTCAATTTGTTAAAAGTAGATTGGATATAGCCCCGTGCAGAGAGATTAAATGCACTTCCGCCCGGCAAAATTTATGTTAGCAGTAAGTGGTGTAACATGTGTCCCTCTGCAAAACTGAAAATATCATTTGAGCTCTTATGGCTGCTCTTCTGTTTCTTTCTTCGTTTATCTATGTCTTATGTGCCATCTTATTGCTTCGTGCGCCGAATGCCGAGATGTTTTTATGTCTTCTGCTACCGTACGGCCAACCAACTAATAGGACCTATATGTTTGACAATCCAATAAAGATATGGCTGACCTTAATCAAAAGTATTAATGGAATTCGACGCTTTAAAAGTAACGTTGATAATTGTAATATTTTCGTTGAAAAATAATTGTATACAAACAAGTTTAGGATCGCATTTTAGTGATATCTTTTACCCTAATTGGTACCATTTTCTTAATAAAATTTGTACTTATTTACCAGTTTTAACAAGAGAAGATGGATAATTATGAAAGTGCAACATAACAGTCCAATTCAGACGCATAAAACAGCATCTTATCACTTTACGGTGCTGACAGTATACCACACAGTTACATAACACAATGCGTGATTTTAGATCCGAATCACATTTTCATAATTTCTATATTTGTTATTGTTGCCAGATTGATTAAGCCGAATAGCGTGAAGCAATTATATAAAATAAATAATACAATTATTAAAATTATTTAATATTAAGTAACATTTAACAAAATGTATTAATATTATTGTATTTTGATTATTTGTTAACAATACATTAAAAATTTTATAGATAAACAAAAAAAGAAAAAATAAATATTTAAAACTGAAATATAATTATTTAGTTTAATCTAATTTATTTTGAAGGGAAATTTTATCATCAATTTTTGAAATAAGACGCACAGTTCTCGTTAATTATTTTCTTCGAAACTAATGCAAATGAAGTATAACTGGAAAATATCTGAATGTCGCTTAACAACTCTCAGACCTACATTAAATTTTAATTTTTTATTTTTTTTGAGATGTAATTTGTCATATAAAGCGGAAAAGCTACTGAATCGATTTATAATTAGGCATAACAAAATAAAACAGATATATTAAAAAGAAACCAACTAAAAAAATTCAGTGACTATTTCTGATGCGCCATCTGTTGACATTAAAAGAAACTAAATTCCGATTTATTTCAATTTACTAATTAAATTATAAATATTCCATTTGTGTGTGGACTACTTTACAGAATATAAAAAATAACAAAATTTCGAAATATTAATACATTTGTTTAATGCAAAAAATACATTAGAAACTTAATTTTAATTTAATTGTCTTTTTTTTTTCTTGTTATACAATTTATATCTGAACTAATTTGTTTTCGGGAGTAGTAAAATATAGCATCGGATAGCTTATAGATAACAAAAATTCTTCTTTAAATGTGTTCTTAAACGAATTTCTTCATTCCTTTCGCGTCTTATCAGGACTTTTTGAACTTCTAATCTCTCCATACTTCTATCATAATCTCTTAAGACACGATCAACATTGCTGTCTAAAACATAAATCTGCAACAAAAACCGTTGGCATTTACGGAATATTTTATTAGAAAAATGCTGCCCCATTGATATTTCATCTCTACCATCTTTCTTTCTCTACATCTTCCTTTAGAAACTATATAAAATCAACAATATTCGCCATAATTATGTCTTTTAAAATGTTTTTTTTCTTTTTTATTATCAAGCAAGTTCATCAAGTAAATATGGCAATAATTGAAAATGCGAAGGGCTCTTCTTCGCATTACTTTCCTTCTCGAAAGCAGTCTCATCAAAGAAATAACTAAGCATTTTAACGAGCATCTCGGAGCAACTAAATATGTATCTAGTAGATGTCTAAAGAGGTACATTTTGCATTAAAAGTAAGAGTAGGGAGTAATGTGCATTAAAATAAATAGAAATTAATAGATGCCTTAAGGTGAAAGAGAAATTTTTCACAGTAAAAACCTCCCTAATGAAGTTCTTTATCTGGCATCAATCTCTGCATCTCTAACTCTTCGGCATCTTTTAAATAGCGGCATCACTTATAGCAATATCATCCCCGCTTAAAGCGTTTTTAAATTATTTATAATTCCCTATTAAACGAAACAATTCCCAATTTGATCGACTCGACTTAACGACGAAAATAATTTAATTATCGTTCTATTTTTCTTCCATTATTTATCTTGTTAAACAAATTCATTTATCTCCGGAGTTTATTACAAATAATGATAAGTAAATAATTACATCGTGTAAATTAAATAAATGTATATAGTTTAATAAAGAAGAAAAATTTTTAATTTTTATAACGATTTTAAACAATTTTCTTTAATAATTTATTCGAATATAATAAATTAAAAAAAAAAAAAGATTATAGAGGTGTTTATAATTATCTAAACATTATTTTCAACATTAATAGACTAATTAATTAAAAAATATCAAGTTGTTTATAGATGAGGAGCTAAAAAATAATTTTTTTTTTAATTTAGTAACGTTGGAGAAACATATTTAATCTGTGAAAAGAGTAAAAATTTAAATATATGTTAATAAAAAATAAAAAATAAAAATAAAAGTGCAAAGTTTAGCTTAACAAACGTGGAAGATAAGCTAACAAAAAGCTTAAATATCAAACTAAAATAAAAATGCAAAGTTTAGCTTAACAAACGTGGAAGATAAGCTAACAAAAAGCTTAAATATCAAACTAAAAAAAAAACCTGTTAAAGTATGGTAAATTTATTACGTATGAATGCATTGGCCCGGGTCAATATTATCGATCACCAAATGCTTTAGATTGCTCAAAAATAATTTCTCTTCTGGCGCAACTTCTTTATAATACCAATAGTATCCGGCTGTAACCAGTTTTTAATTCATTTAAACATAATCGATTCTAATCCTTAACATAGCCGAGATAAAAATGAGCATAAATCATAGAGGCTTTTAACATTTTTTTTTTCTTCTTCTTCCCTTTTTTTACGACGAAGATTATCGTTATTTCTTCATACTGTTCCACATTAAAAACATATTCGGCTCGACATTCTGCGGCTCGTTAACTTATACAGTCAATATTATTCCTTAACATGTTAAAAAATGTCTAGATGTAAACGAGTTAAAAAAATTTAGTTTATAATTATGATATTTGGATCACTTTGGCACAAAATTAATGATTATAAAACTTTTAATTGGCTTAGATTTACCTCATAAGAAAAACGTTATTCGGCATTATAGGATATTCAAGATAGATAAATTGTGTTAAAACTTATCCGATTATATTATTTATATTTTTATATGTTAATCAATAATAAGCAGAACGTCTACATGACGTAATAAAATGGTAACTGTGTTTCTTTATATGATGATAAGCTAAATGTGTTCAGGCCATTTTGATGAGTTTCTTCTACTGGTGAAAGGTTCCTGATAATTATTATAGACCTTCTATTCATACAGAATGGTTGCTACATAGCAGATATAATATATATAATAGCGTAAACATCTATCAAAAAATATTTGTCGTGTCAATACAGAAGATATATGTGAATTTTTATAAACCGATAATGAAGTTATTAACATTTAAGTGAATTTTATGAATTTCAAGAGATTTAAAAAAAAAACTATTTTTTCTTAATAATGGAAAATCTTTTAAGCGAAAACACTTATTAGACTTTCAAATTGCTGTTATATTCAATAGCGGATTTTTCAAAAAATGAATATTAGAATATTTATCTACTGTTTGTTTATTAAATTACTCGAGGAAGTTTTATCAATAAATTCATAATAAATAAAACTCGATAAAATTTTATAATTTAAACATTTTAAAATCAAAAATTAGAATATTTATCTACTGTTTGTTTATTAAATTACTCGAGGACGTTTTATCAATATATATAAATTCATAATAAATAAAACTCGATAAAATTTTATAATTTAAACATTTTAAAATCATCTTTAATATTCGATAAATTATTATTTTTTTATTGAATTTAAATATTGATATATATATAGATGATTAGATGCGTTAAAAGAAAATAAATCTTTAGATAAACTTACAACTTATCTTCTATATTAACAGATACCATAGAATTTAAATTGGTGATAACTGTTATAAATCTACAAAAAAAGAGAGATAAATATAAAATTTATATAGATTTTTCTGTTTAATATTTTTTAATTTGGTAAAAAAGAAAGTATTCTTGCAAATAAAATTGTTTGTTCCTCACTTTGCATCATAGATTTTTATCCAAAATAATGATAAATGACGGAAGATTTTGATGACAGATTTTTCATAATTTGATAAACATACTTGACGACAGCATTGGAAGTCAGTATTGAGTATACGGGATCCTAGACTCAATACTCCTCTTCAGTATTGAATATAGTAATAAGATTACTAAAGAGGATTACTATACTCTCCCATAGACTCAATACTGACTTCCGATGCTGTCGTCAGGTATAGAAGACTTTCAAATTTTTTTCTACTTATTATTTATTAGCTTATTAGATATTTATACGCGCTTATTATCGCATTCTAGAAGCAATAGTAGCTGTAGCCACAGAAAAAGTTCATAGATAACCTACGTTACTTTGATTTTTCTATTTTTGGACTTTTCTAGGAAGACATCTGAAGCTTTTTAGTTTCGAATCTGTTTAGTTTTTTCAATAAACAATATTTAGAAAAAAATTTTTTATGGTATTTTGTATATTTTTAGTAGATTTTTTTTCTTTCTTATCGCATCTTCGCTTATCTTCTAAAAATGATTCAAAGCACATAAACCAGTTCTGCTTTTGGTTTTGTATAGGCGGTGATATTTTAAGCGAAAAAATGTTTAAAAATAATAGAATTAGATGTTTCGGTTAGAAAAATATACTTAATAGAAGAAAAAGAGTTTATTTTTAAACGAAAAATACTTCGAGTTGTTTCATCTTTGATATTTTGCTCGTTCCGTGATTCATTTCCTGCTCCAGCTAAAGTTTCTCTCTGTTGACTGAATAAAATCGAATGCAGAATGTCTTAAAATAGATGGCCAAAGACATAACATATAATTCAAAAAAGGATAGCCGTCGAAAGTACCAGAAATGACAAATCAAACAGTCAAAAATTAATTCCGAGAATGAAGGAATTAAATTTTTACTTCTACTAATTTGTAGAATTCTACGAAATGAAAAATCTTAAAAGATTTTGTGTGCGCGGGGGGTCCGTTTAAATGACAATTGTCTTTATGCTTATCGAGTTTTATTTTTTTTAAAGCGGAATTCTGTCATGGTAGACTTCCTGTATTATTGGTAGTTAAATCTATAATGACATTCAAATTACACATGCTAAAGGAAAGCGGGAGTTGGAAGTTGCTTTAACAAAAACCCACTCCGACGTTTCTTGGTACTTTTCTTAAAATTTGGATTCTTTAGACGATGAAGTCAAAATTACGCTAGATTAAAGGTCTAGTTTCCTTCCTATTAATTATGCCTTAGCATCGGTAACTAAAGAAACCAGTTACTAAACGGATCTAGACCAATTTGCATTTCATCAGTTAGTTAATATCTTTAAATTTAAACTTTTACTGGATAGCTATACTCTTAAATTCTTTTGCAACTCTCCAAACTGATTAAACAGTATAGAAGATTAATTTTTATAGCTCAAACTTTGTGCGCTTTTTAAGCAGACCTTACATCATTCAGCATTAATACGTTAATTTTACATTCGAATACCAAATCATATAATTGTCTTTTGCATTTTTTAGAACTTTATAAGTTAAAAATTAGTATAAAGAAGTTAAATTTTAGAACTAATGAAACTTACACTCGTCACAACTCAAGATTTTATGAGTTATAAACACTAAATTAAAGAACTATTCCGTGAATATACTCGTTAACAATTAGCATCCTTTCACAGCTCCAAACTTCATCTATAATGCTTTAGAAAACTTTTATGGATCAAATAGATCTTTCTAATATATTAAAGGAACTATATTAGGAAGATGAACAGGCTTCCTGCTTCTTACGACTGTTAAAATTGTATAAGGAGTTGCTTCCAAGGATTAATTCTTTAGACTGTGTGGTAGTGATCGATCCTAAAGACTAAGGACATATGTGGCTGGCCACCAAGCCCCATTTAGCCCGCTAATCGATAATTAAACCAATTAATTAAGTCCCAGAATTAACTCACACAACCAGATTGGTGGAAACAAGAACCGGATAAAAGAAAAGCAATTTTTGCACGTAAAAGTTGAAAAATTTTAAGAGTTTTAATATCGGATAGCGCAAATTCCATTTTTAAAAGTAAGTGTTAATTGAAATTAAATGATTAGTTTTAATATTTACTACTCATACTCACGCAGGTAACGCTTATTGCCCCGAAAACGCGAATCTCTTCAACCGCGATTATTTTTATTTTTCTTTATTTTTCTCGATTATAAATATTCGTAAAGAAGAGTTCGGGAATTACAGTTTACCTTTAAAAATTTTTGGTCAAAATTTAATAAATATTTCACTTCCGACTTATCCCCAGAGAAATATTTTAATTAGTAACCTTTCCACAGCATTAATTATAACATCTTTATGTATTAACGCATGTTTCATTAAACTAGATCATATTTGATTTTAATTAAAGTTGCGACGGCAACTTTATACGGAATTGGCGAAAAAGCTCTTATTTACGTCTTTAAACATATTTATTTCTTTCGTTTCTTCCATTGTAAAGCTTAGTTCGTGTAATATTTAGTATTTACAAACACAAACATTACTTAGATCCACGTGTAGTCTTCGGAGGCCCCTTACATTAAGTTACACGGAGAATCGCAGCTGGTTAAATTGTTCTTCGCTTCTTAAATCATTAATTAAAGTATTTAGGAGGCCCTCGGGGTTCTATTCTTTACTTTACATCGGATAGTTGCCGGAAAAAGGATTTTAAATCATACATTTAATATTTGATTTTGTCTTTCTAAACTCTCTTAAGTGTTGAGAAAAGTGACTATATTCGAAGCGACGTAGCGTGTAAGAACTGAATTTTTAACTGAAAATACTAAAATTAATTATTAAATCTTGCATCGATTTTTACAAAACTTCACAAATATCTACAATTTTTGCTAAAAAAAATGATATTAAAATGCATTCGAATGCATTTTAATCTCATTTTTCGTCGCTTCTCTCGCAAGTTTTTTGCCAATCGCGTTTTTCGTCGCTTCTCTAGCAAGTTTACATTAAAATTAAGATTTATAATAAATTTAATAAAATTAAGATTTAATCAATATGCATTAAAGTCGAAGATTTTAGACAGAAAACGTATCTTAATAGATTTTAATGATGGAGAGAGATGAGCGAGTATCGACAAATCTAACAAAATTTAAGATTGAATAAAATTATTTAGTGTGTTACCTAGATGAATTTTGCCACATGAATGCATTTTAATTATAAAAAACCTACTCTAGTAATTAAATAAAGTGGTCCACAGTATGAAAGAACATCAGAACAATCAAAACTTCGGACTTAAAAAAATGGTTTTGAAAAAAAACGATGTCTTATATATATTCGTGTAACATGTAAATAACCTATTAAGTTATTAATTTTAGTTCGACATATTAAACTAACTTTTTTTTTAAATTTATATCTATGTATATGATTTTTATCCGTTTACGAAATAATTTAATATAATTACTACAAAAAATCGTTAATGAAAAAAAACCGACTTAAAAAAATTATCAGTGTGGAGTTGCCTTTCTTTGTTTCTTCATCACGAACTTGGCTAATTAATATCCATATCTCAATTTTGGAAGAAGAAAAAACGAAGAGAAGAGAGGAGAAAAAATAAAATTGCTTGCTTGAAAGCTAATCAGGCTAGTCGTTTTTATGTTTTCGAATCTCTGAATTAATCAAACAATTAGGCGAGAGACAATTATAAACAATCGTAAACCAAACAGTGAATAGTCGCACTTTGAGAAAGATTTTTAAAATCTTCAAGAAGTTTAAGTAAATTTTAATTACTCCAGAGCAAAAAATAATAATAATAAAATTGAAAATTAAGAGATTTAAATTTGTATATCTCTTAATGTCCTACATCTTTTGTTTTCTTGCCAATTTTGAGAAGTACTTTTGCATGTTTACGTACGAGTTTCTGTACATTATAACTAAGTGACTACAATACCATTATTCATGGTAAATGATTAACATGCACAGGCCTATATATATAAAACAATTAATAATTCGATCTCGAAGAAATATTGTTTTCAGTAGCTAGATTATTAATTTATTGCATTTTTGGCTTAGTTTCAGCCACATTTTGCTCGTTATATATAAGCGTGTAGAATTTATACGCAGTTACAATTTACTGTTTACGGTTATACTCCCTTTAAATGGTGTTATAAACACGTAAAGAGCATCGAATAGTGTGTTTATCAAACCGTAAATATCGTAAATATGTACATGCAACTCAATACAAATATGCAATTTCTCGTGAGCGACTTTGGATAATAGCGAAACACTTTATTTTTAAGAGATTTCGAGTGGAGTGCGTGTTAAAAAAACAGTTTACAAAGTCCAGAAACACTTTAAACACCCGATTTAATTGAAATTAAATCGTTTAATTTGTAAATTTATTTGAAATTCTCTCGAGTTCATCTTTTTTCAATTAAATTTTACATTAATTCGTAACGACAGGAACATAATCTTTGCTATTTTTTATAAAAACAGAATTGAGATTCGTTACTAGTTTTTCAAATTTTATTAGCTATAATTTGATCCTTTTAACAAATTTTCTGTTTTAAAATATTATTATAAACAGTATTTTATTCATTAAACTTTTAAATTGTTTACATAAGTAATTAGTAGGCTACACTTAAGATGGTAGTTCTGTTTCTTAATGTGGTTTGATGAATAAAAAGATTCAAAATATTAAGCTGTGAGAAATTTAATTAACAAGTGTTATCTAATATGCAAAATAGTAAAAACATTTTGAATTAAAAATGTTGCTATGACGTTTTGCTGAAAGTAAAAGACAAAATTTGTTTTCGAACTCCAGACGGACTGTACATGTTCTTAAAATTTATAAATCTCCTACGCCCACATATTTTCACTGCATCAAAGAACATGCAAATTTTGTAGAAAAGTAAATTAGCTGTTGCTACATATAAAATAAAATTTTAAATCTCATAAAGTTAGCTTGGGCTGAAAATATGTATCATCAATATATAAAATGTATATTATTTGTGCCTCTTATTATTTACATTTTTATAGCGAAACTTAACTTAACAATTTTTAACCTACTTAAGCTGTAAAGTAAATGTTTATGCCATAAAATTAAGTAATTGATTATAGTCACTAATCTCTTGATGTTTGTTTTCGTTTAAAAATTACTTTAAATCATTTTTAATCTTTTAACATATTCTATATAAAAATCGTTCATTACGCCACATTTTGAAAGCTAAAAAAAAATTTTCTTTTGAGTTATGTAGCGTCTTAGTAACATGTATGGATTTATGCTTAAAAATTTTGGTAATTTAGATCTTAGGACACAACTGAACTGTATTCATTATAGTAATTCACATGGATTTCTTAGAGATATACTGTAGAAATTTGTATAATATATATATGTGTTAAAGGAAAAAAAAATCATTTAGAGGAGATTTAAAAGAGATCACATAGATTTTAAATATTTTTGGATGACATAATCTGTTAATAATTATGTCACAGAATCTTTAAGCATAGGTTATTCCTAATAAGGAACAGGATATAGAATGTTCAAAAGAACATAATAATCTTTGAAAGGCAATTACATAGTTGATGTTTTTCAAGAATTTATGTAATTGCCTTTCAAAGAATATTATGTTCTTTTCAACATTCTATATGCTATTCCTTGCTAGGAATAGCCTATGCTTAAAGATTGTGTCCCAATTATAAACAGCTTATGCCTCTCGAGAAACAGTTGATGTTTTCATTAATCTACTTCCCTCGAGAAGTAGATTCATGAAGTTTATGCCTCTCGAGGCATAAGCTGTTTACAATTGAGTTACAATCTTTAAGTATAGGCTATTCCTAATAAGGAACATCTATAGAATGTTGAAAAGAATATAATATTCTTTGAAAGGCAATTACATAGTTGATGTTTTTCAAGAATTTATGTAATTGCCTTTCAAAGAATATTGGGAAATGCATATCTAGTCCATGGAATAACTGCTAAATGTATATTTTAAAGATTTATGTTTAGATATCTGTTTTTATAAGTTTAAATTTTAAAGTTTTAGAATGTTGTCAAATAGTTACGATGTAAAAATGTAATAAAAAGGCAAAACTACAAAAATGCCTGTTTAAATTATTTAAAGAATATTATGTTGTTTTCAACAATCTATATGCTATTCCTTGCTAGGAATAGCCTATGCTTTAAAGATTGTGTCTCAATAATAAACAGCTTATGCCTCTCTAGAAATAGTGGATGTTTTCATGAATCTACTTCTCGAGAGGCATAAGCTGTTTACAATTGAGTTACAATCTTTAAGTATAGGCTATTCCTAATAAGGAACATCCTATAGAATGTTGAAAAGAACATAATATTCTTTGAAAAGCAACTACATAGATTCTTGAAAAACATCGACTATTTCTTGAGAGGTATAAGCTGTTTGTAATTGAGATACAGAATCTTGAGAGAAATATGCAGAGTTTAGGGAGGCATAATATAGGATGAGACTATTTATAATAGAGGCCTATTTCCTTTTTGGGAGGCATAAGTTGTTTGTAATTGAATAACATAGAATCTTAAAAGATATACATTGTTTCTAACAGAGAATATCTATACCTATAGCCTTGAAGGAATTGTGAGTATTTCTTGAAAAGCATAGTCACATAGAATCTTGAATACATCGGCTATTCTTTGGGAGACATAACTCTCTGTAATTGATAAAGAGAATTTTGATAAGCATATTAAAAGTTTAGGGATGCATAAAATGTATAAGTTATATCTGTAATATATACTAGATATGAATAGACTATTTATAATATAGAACTTATGCTTTCTTGGGAGGGATGAGATGTATGTAATTGAAACATACAGAATCTTGAAAGGAATTGCTGTTCCTGACAGAGAAAAATTTATAATCTTGAAAGGCAGCCGTATAATCTTGAAAATCGGCTATTCTTTGGGAACAAGGGAGAGCTATTTGTAATAAAGAATTAAAAGCATAATCAGAGTTTAGAGAGATGTAGTATATTCATAACACGAATCTAGATCATGATGTTATCAAAATAATAATCTACATGAAAATTTAATATATTAGTACAGTTTTAGAAGAAACCTTAGGAAAAAAAAAAGAGAGAGAAGAAGGAGAGGAAGAGGACAGAGAGAGAAATTAAGGAAAAAGAATCTTTCCTTAATTTCTCTCTCTCTATCTCTCTCTCTCTAGGTCCATTAGGCTAAAAAATTTTAGGCAGGCGGACCACCCCTAAACATTACCATTTGAACTGCGAAATAAAAATAATATTGTGCTAAACATTTTTATTATAATTAGTAAAAACTCTTAGAACAAAGGCGTTGTTGAACTTATGAAGTCTATGATGTTCTATATTAAGAAATTCTCTATTGCTTAAATTACTTTTCGGAACATTGATAGGTATATAAATAATGTTAGATTCTTTATTAATTAAATTTTTTACTATTTTTATAATCTCTATCAGCTATCAAAGATTGTAAATCTGTAACTTTCAGTACTTTATATTTTTCCAACATGGTTGCACTCCTAGGTATATTCAATAAGATATATAGTTAACTAAGTTCTGAAGAAGAAATTAAGAAATATTGATATCTATCTCTTCATTCCTCTTTATTAAGAGGAATGAAGATATAGCGTAAATAATTAATCAATCTTAATAAAGGGTAATGATTCCTATTGAGAGGAACAAAAGAAGTAAAAGAGTGTTTTTAGTTATGTAATCATATAGAAAGTTCATATTTAGTATCATTATTATTTAATTAATTCCTCAGAAGTTAAAGCAAAAAGAGGAAGTGTCAGAAATATTTAAATAAAGAATGCCAACTATTTGAATATATTATAACTTAGTATAAAAACTTGATTTTAATTATTACCCTCTTACTCAATGATAAATAGCAAAGGCTAGAAGTTTCTGGTAAGAATGTGGACATTCCCTCGGGTACTGGTCTTTTTTTAGCCCACCTTCTATTATCATTGAATATCTTTTAACCAGGGTAATTCCCAGAAATAATAAAAATCTATAGACAATGAAGAAAACGCTTTTTTTTCCCTTTAGGAATAGAACAAGGTGACCACTGGATGACCATATATGGAATAGGAATGGGTTATACGCCATCCATCATTGCTGTAGAGAGCGTCCAATGAAAGAGCAAAGTATCTGCAAAATGGTGGACGAAGTGGTATTCTCGGAATGCAATTCTAATGATAGTTTCTTGTACCTACCGGAAGTTTCTTGTGGGTGCAGCGTGTTATCACTTCATCCTACTTTACAAGGTTGCGCATAGGCATATAGCTAATAACAGGGGCGCATTATTAAACCTTCAAATTTTCTTATTGTTTCCGCTCTATAGGTTAAAGTAACAACGATAGCCATTGGTCTTATATTTTCGCAATACATGCTTCTAATAAAAAAAAATTATATACTTTACATTGTTTCGTGTAACCGTCAAATATTTTGATATTTTCTTTTATAAGCATTTAGCGCCATCTGTGAAGATTAATACAAAATAATTTTATTAGTTACAATTTTTTTAATCTCTTGATCTACGCACACTTCCATTATGTTGAACGTTATTTTTCATTAAAAAATTTTTGATTTTTACTTTTATTAATCCGATTGGAGCAAATCAATCATAATTAAAGTGATATGAAGGAAATATTGGGTATATCAATTTCTGAACAATAAATAATGAATATTAAGCATGAAAATCAATGTAAGTTGTTCAAGAGGAATGTTTCTAACCATTATACTAGAAAGAGTCCTTTCAAACAATTTATGCTCCTTAATGATATCTTATCAAAGAATAAAAATATTTCTTAACAAGGAATTACTGTATTAAAATAATCTCTTTATTTTTAATCCGATTGAATCGGTTTTTTAGGAACCATATAATAAAATAAAATAATAAACATACGTTTATCAGATTTAGTTAAATCAGTTGAGCCATACGAGCGGTAGAAAAGTTCATAATGAAGGCCTAATTCTATCACTTTGGCCCTATTGGGTTGCATTCTTTTCAAAGCCTTAAATAACAAGTAACATTTACACATCTAAATTTGTTCGAAATCGATTGAACGATGTGATCTATAGAGACATTTCTAGAGAAGAGAAGTATTCGCTTCTACACCTTTTAATTTTAGTCCAATAGTTTAATGGGGCTAAAATTTTCAGAATATTTTAATCGAGCTAGGATATGCTTATTATATATTCCAAATTTGCTCAAAAGCGGTTAAATAACGCGGTATGTAGAGGTGTTTATGAAAACCAGAAAATTCCTCCCCTTTATTTTGACCCGATTGAGCTGAAATTTTCAGGGTATTTTAAGTAATATAAGAGATGCCTGTAAGCCAAATTTCATCAATATCGGTTGAACAATGCAACCTATAGAGGTATCCATAGAGGAGGCGGAGAAGAAGAAGAAAAAGATGCTGTTTTGCTGATTTTTGCAATTTTAAACTACTCTAGTTCTTTTACTAATTTGATTTTAAGCTTCAAGCGGAGAAGAAGAAGAAAAAGATGCTGATTTTTGCAATTTTAAACTACTCTAGTTCTTTTACTAATTTGATTTTAAGCTTCAAATTTGGCAGTCGGTGTTCTATTAAATTATTTTTGTCGATTACAACTGTCAGATTAATAATAATTAACTTAGAACCAAAGTTACAGCGAGATGAATTTTGGCCGTAATGACTCCTGTATAAGAGTCAGTCAATGACTATTGTACTTGACTTACAATGTTAGTCACTGCTGTGCCTCGTGATATAAAAATCTAACCTCTACATATATAGATCACATCCATAGCATATAAATTTACCATAAACTTAAAAATACCTAACGTTGTTTAAAGCCATTATCCTCCAATTTTCAGTAGTTTAATTTCCTCAAAAATCTTTATAAAATATTTATTTCAAGAATATAAAAAACTTCGGATGAAAGATTCTAAATTATAATTCTTCTTTTTATTATATTTAAATTTGTTAAAAATCCTTAAAATATGTAAAATAACCGCTACCTGACGTCACGCTCTAGTTTATGTCCCAATGTCCTTTATGTATGTTGCATTATTTTCTACAATAAATTTATCAGAAATGATAAAAAAATTTATAACTAATCTTAAAATCAAATGGAATACAGGTTTGGTTAACGCAATTTTCAGAGCTTAAAGTCTAAATGACCGTTAATATTTGCATAATTGTTACTGTGTAGGTAATTTATAGTTTATTCAGTGACTAATCTATTAAACTTCGAATTTCGAAAAATTATAAACAAAAGTAATTGAATTAAATACGTCATTTTATGTTTCAACTTTTTATGTGCTTACAGATGCCGAACGAGATTGGTTTGCACATAGATTAAAGTCAAAATTATAAGTTATTCAGTCTTAGACCTGTATATGATAAGATCGAATGTCTCCGGAATTTTGACTCACTTGTCATTTCTAAACTATTAAAGTTCGTTATCAGAATTTTTTCCGGATATAAACTATATACCAAAATTTGACATAAAAGATTCTCAAAAAAGTCCACTCACCATCTGTCAATCTTTTGATTCAGACAAAAGTCGGTTCAGCCAACAGATGTATCCTATATGTCCAGTCACGGATGATCCAAATACACTTTCTGTTTGTGTATCGTGACTCAAATGTGATTCATGTTACCTTTCCAGGAAATGATTCTTTCCACACCTTCTTCCTGTTTGTCATTGATTATACTTCTGAATAATACTTTTGTCATCCCATTTTACATTCTCATGCCTATGATGCCTATGACCTTCTAAAGGATAAGAAGACTAGAGGCCTAAGTTTAAGCATAGATTTGAGAAAAATCGAGATTTCGCTCATTCTGTGTGGGCCTTTCTTGGAAAGTCATTATAAAGCGCAATATCCTTTAACCTAGGACTACTAACAAAATTATTTTTTTCATCATTCTTGAGATAATTCTTTCGCGATGCTGATAAATGGCTACATATTAACGAACTAAACCCGGTAATGAAATATAAACTAAAATTCTATCAACCATAGACCAAAATCGATTATAAATATTATAATAATTATGAATATTGATCGGTTAAACAGGCCAAAATCGGTTTTACAGACAGACTGATCATTAACAGCCATTAAACGATTGACAATTAGGCAATATCACTCTTTAATGTAAACATATTAAGTAATCATGTCGCGTAATTGTACTCGAATTTGGGTTTAATATTTAAACGCTATCATATAATCGCTGTGGGAACTTTAGCAGCGGCAACGAAGTATTTGAATTCAACAACGGCAGAAAATTTAATTAATTGCAAGTTGCTCCCTCCAAGCCATTCTCTGATGCGTGACTTAATGAAACAGTTTTCATTCTCTTTTCAATTTTCGGTTCTTTTGATCATTAAATTTCTATCGAGCTCTTAGAAAATTTTAAGATTTTATATATCGAAAAGCAATCCACTTATTCAGAAAACCGAGCTAAATTGCTTGAAGGCCACAAAATATCGGTTATAGAGGAGACGAAAGCGCTTCCTGTTACTGCTCCCTTTAATATTGCAACAGGTCTATGCTATATAATATAATTATCGAACCTTCTGAGCTGTAACAAGGCTTCAACTTTTCGGTATAGACATTAATCACAACTAGGTTATATTCAGATTCCTTGCTAAGGAAGCTAGCGAGTTAAGAAATTGATGTTAAATACCGTGTATTATCTATGGATCGGATTAATATAATAGCGAAACTTTTTTTTATCTAAACCAAATTAATCAGTTAAATAAATTTAAATGCAAATTAAACTCTTGCATACATCGCATTTTACGTACACAACATTATAATACTGTACTATATCTATGTAGTTAACCGCGCTAATTTTATGTGAGATGATTTTTGGATTTAATAATAATGAAAATGGTCTAAAATTTGGTCTTTAGAGTATCGATCGTATAATTGTCTCTAATTAAATCAGCTAACTTAATCAGAAACGACGGAGTCGCTTATTATTGAGATTGACCCTTTAATCATCTGAAAATATCAATTCAGTTAGTCACGAAGGAATCTAATCCGGCTCCGATGACTCACCTACAATTCTATATTTTTTTTAACATTTTTTTTTTTAACTTGTAAAGTTTGCAACTGTTAAAGAAAAACTACACGACACGTGCAGGAAACCACACCTATATCAGCCAAATTTATTTCTTTGAATCATTTTTTTTCTCTCCCTATTTTAACTGACTTTTCAAAATACGAACAGACTCTGAGTCGCCTCACGTTTAAAACAAATCCCAATGAGTAATACACAAGTATAGTAAGTTCATTGACGACATTTTTATTGATTTTACTTACTAGATCGCCTTCTAGTGTTTTTACGCAGTAACAAAAAACGTGGCAGTTAAACTGTCGTTGGCGTATGCCACCTTATCCGTTATTTTATTTTATTATTTTTTTGTTTTTTCGGGGTGGCAATACGACCTTGCAGGGTTCTCTGCAAATCGTAGGCGTGATGTAGACTTTTGTCATGTCTGAACAGCGTATGACTAACGGTATTTATCCACCCACACACACTAAAACCACATCCTGACTTCTGGTTCGTTTCTAAATTATATTTTCGAGAAAAGGAAAATTGCTAATTCAACAGTTTAAAGATTTTTATTTATTGTATATCCGGTGCGTAGGACTGAATATTTAATAATGATTATCTTCTCATTCACGTTTGTAACACGCTACCATAGCTTCGATTTTACTGCCGATTTATGCAGATAATGTGGAAATACGTCCTAGTTCATAAAATTCAGCAATAACTAAGAGTTAATAGACACCAGTTGTTGAACTTTTAACTGATTATTCACTTAAAAATAATTAGTTAATAATTATAAGTTATAAAGATTTTAAACAGAATAAACCAATATGTTTTAATTCAAACACGAATTTACTGAAGTAGAACTAATAAAAATTAGATTTCTTTGTGTGTATATATATAATTATAATCCTTTTTTTCATTTATGACGTAAATTCGGCCAGTTTTTGCATTTCTGATATTGTAGTTAGTCATATCAAACGTCATTTCCCATAGAGTATATTTATGGTACTGTATTATGCTCCCTAGGGAATGACGTAAGAGTCAAAAACCAGGTCACCGTTTTAATTCATAAACAATAGGATTGCTACGAGACTTTTGGTCAAATTAAATAAAAGTGCATTGTTTTCGAAATTACTTTTTAATAAATTACTGTATTATTATTTATCAAAAATTTTATTAATTTTTGATAAACGAACAAAAATTTATCATTCATTAATACATTATTTTATAGTGTAAAATATTTGAAAATAATCCGAATTAAAAGACAGAAAAGAATCAGTTTTTAAAAGAATTTATACGAGGAAAAAATAAAAATAAAAATTTATTTTGTTCTCTTGGAAAAATTTGACTAGCGTCTTCTGGTGACTAGAACGTGAATTAACTGGAAAAATTTAATTTTATGTAATAAATTAAACAAATCAATAAGAAATAACAAAATTTTTGAGACAGATAATTTAATAAAATAAATTTATGTATAATTATTAATAAAGGAGAAAGCGATATAAAAAATTATGTAGTTTAAGCAGTTGTAATGTTGAGAAAAAAACTTTCCGAAAATATAAAAATGGGTAAAAGCGTATCCATATCTCTCCTATCTGTTACTACTATTCTTAAGACCTAAATAAAATACAACAAAGAAAAATTATTTCGACAATATTTTAATATTAACTGATTTACGGTTAAGGATAATAGTAGTTTGAGACCAGTTTGGTGCCAGGAAATTGAGAATACTGCATAATCAATTTTAATCTTATTATTTTTATAAAATTAACAATAATTTAATTAGTGACTTTTAATTAAAAGTATTTTATTGTTAAATTTGAAGGATAAGTATTTATCATAGATCGTTGGTATTTATTTATCATAATGAAGATTGACGTCAACGATTGCGTAATTTAAAAAAATTACTTAAATTTACTAAAATAATAACAATTAAAACAATTATTTATAAAAATATGATTTATGAACTTTAATATTTCTTAACCCACTAAATACTGTATTTTATAAGCAAAAAAGTTAATATTGTTCTTATTTATATGATTTCATAAATTTAAAAACTATATAAAAATTTTAAATTAATTTTAGGAATAAAAATGTTTGAAAATTCAACAATTTAATAAAGTTAATATTCCACGGTTATGCAGCTATGTTAGAAACAATTTGAGTTTGTTGCCATCAGCTAGTTTTGTAAAGAGTTGCAATTAAAAGATACTAATAGAAGAATTACAGTATAAGCATGGTCCTTAAAGACCATGGTATAAGTAATTAATAAAAATATAAATATCATTTTACAATAAAAAAAGTTAAATTTGAATCAAATAAATTTAAATTAAATAATTTCAGTATTTTTTTAGATTACAAGACGTATTTTAAAAAATAAAAATAAAATATTATCAACAGAATTTTAATTTAAAATAGATAGATGGCGCGATGTGGCAAATGTTTTGATCAGGTAAGATGTCTTTAATGATCTTTAGATGTCTAATGGTTCTTGGATTTAATTTACTGAACTGTTCAATATTTTTTAGAGCAACATAATTTGTTATCCAGTCTTTAAAATGTTAAAATTGTTTATTATAATTATAGAGTTGCCGAATCTATATATGTAAAACGTTTATGGACCATATATAATAGTTCGCTCGATTTTGCATACTTCTTTAGGACCTAGAAAGCTGAAATTTGGATATGTTATAGAGAAACCATTGCGAAAAAATCATGCAACCGAAAATTCCATTCCGAAAAGTAAAAAAGAGGAAATCTAAATTTCGAAGTAAGTTTAGTTTATAAAAACTTTTAAAAATCATTATTTCACGATCATTTGAAGTTTAATGTAGAGAAAAATATTTCCGTTCAAACATATTGGTTAAAAAAATTATGCTCAAAATCTGTCAATAAAAGCAGAATCCAAATTTGACGATTTTTTAATGTTCGTATTATCGATTTATTGATTTTTTTATTATTTTGACAAAAATTAGTATCTAGAGATTTTAGTGGCTAGAGATGACAATTAGGATGATATTTACTCAAATTCAAATTGGTGATTCAATATAACTCCCAAAATTTAACGGATATTTTAATTTAGTCCGATTTTCTGTTTTTGGCCGGATTGAGTATATGGAAACGCTATGGTTTTCGACTTAGATGACCTGGGATCATATACGGGCTCATCCTTTGGAAAATATTTGGTTGTTTGAGCCTGGTTGTCGATAACTATCGTCAACCAAGCTCAAACCTCCATTGATATGTGGAGTCAATAGCAGGGTTTCAATTTGTCCACTTAATAATAAACAAATTGATAGGTAATATCATTTGTTGACAAAAAATATATAGCCACGAAATTGCTATAAATATTCACATTGCTTGAAGAGATACGCCTCCCCTCTGTCATAGATAGGCTTACAGTAACAAATAATAGAATAATATTTAATATAAAAACCCTTATAATATTATATACAAGTATATAATATTTTAAGTGTTATATATAAATAAAAAACAATTAAATACAAATTGCATAATTTGAAAGCCAGGTTTATATAATAGGTTTATGAAAAAAGTACATTTGTGATAGATTATCAGCTCTGGCTCAAAGAGCTGTGACTGTAAGCCAATTTAACTGTTGATTGCTTCCCTTATTATTGATACATCAAGAATGATATCAGAAGTTCATTAAGTTTTTTAATTTATACACAGTATAACATTATAATTTATTCATTTTGATGAAAATAAATGTAATTTTGGCTCAGAAATACATGTGATCTTTTGTATAATGATAAAATTGTAATAAAAATGTTATTTTTAATTGTAGCGCTCAATTTTAGGCGTTCTGAGTTAGCGTTTACTTAATTCACTCCTAGAACAATCCCTGTAAATTTTATACGTATATATAAATATTGCCATTAATAATATTTGCTATTTAGAAACAGTTTTTTAATCAAAATTTGATTTGATTATTTTTCGTAAAAATTTAAGAACTGCACATATTCTGAATAGGAACAACTCTTTTTTATTATACTTCAAATTGATTAAATTATATTATGCTATAACCATATTTTAAATAAACCAATTACTGTATATTTTATAAAGAAACTAATTCTTGGTAAACTCACATTTTGTAACTAAACAAAGATTTAAATTCTCAAAAAAAAAAAAAAAAAAAAAAAAAAAAAAAAAAAAAAAAAAAAAAAAAAAAAAAAAAAAAAAAACTAAAATATAGTTTTATTTATTTGCTAAGATATATAATTTGGCTTTGAATATATTCAAATTTAATTTATATTTTTTCCAACTTAATTATAGAAATATTTTACATAACATATTAATATTTTTCTTCTTTTTTAATGTCATATAGATAAATAAATAGATGAAATTTTAATGAAGATAAATGCATTATCCTGAGAATGATTTTTCCAATTTTTTTCAACTTAAGATTTATAAATAAATAAATATAAAATGCAGTTTATATTAACATAATTTATAGTGCTGAGGCTACACTTACTTTACTATACTTGATCACAACATTTATTTTTTATAAACATCGATTTTTTTCTGTCAGCTATCTAAAATTTTAAATATTTTTAAATATTAAAATTTTATAGGTAATAAATTTGAATAAACAAGCCATTTTCCGGCAAAATTTATATTTAAAATGTTATAAAATTTTGTTTTACATTATTAAAAAGAGTTTACTTCAGTTCTGTATCGCAGGCCTTTGAAGTCTTTTTTTAGTTTCTTAGAAAATACTTATCGTGTCAAAATTTAAGATAATTTTTAAGAAAAATGTTTTGAATTTCTTTGAAATTTCTGCTTTATTTAAAACTTACCATTATATTTATTAATAAAATTTATTTAGAATTATTTATATAAAATAATTGCTTTTAATGATATTAACTATCATCCTGGATGTATATATAGATCGTTGACTATCATTCATATTTATAACAATAAAATAAGTGGATAATATTTAAAATTATACTGTTAAAAGTTCTTATAAAAATCTTTTACAAGTAAATTAATTTTCTTTTAATGATTTAGTTTAATGGAAGCTTTAAAATGCTGAAAATATCCGCTCTAATAATTGCTTATATCACAATCATTGATAATGATTACAATACATATTTTATATCAAATACGATCAAAAATGGCATACAGTACTCGAAATATAAAAGGAAACAGACATATGCATTATATATTCATAAGAAATGTTTCAATAAGTTTCCAGATAATTGAAACAAATTTTTTAAACCATTTTCGAGATTTGCTCATCATAATCATCGGTTTTCCAGAAATTGTAAAAATATGTAAAACAACCATAAAATTCAGTTCAAATTTTTTTACGAACTACATTTCTGTATAGTCATCCGCCTATGATCAAGTAAAAATAAATTCCTTCTAACAAATTTTTAAATCAAATACAGTACTATACTATACAAATATATATATTTTCGGGTCTAGGTATTTGTTTTATGTAATGCAATTATTGTTTTTATTGTGTAATCATGTTTTAGTACGTTTTTAGTATTTTTACGTTTTTCGGATATAATTTGTTATATGTACCCTTTTTGCTGTAAGTGACCGAAACAGATACTCTGTTGTGACAGGGTAATTTAACTCGTGGCACTGACCATGTGTGTTATCGGACCAATGTGAGCTTAAAGGTTTTAGTTTATGAGGGTTTAGGATTTACATTTTGTAGTTATTATTATTATTTATTATTTATTTTATTGTGTATTGATTATTATTTTAAGTTTTTAGACAATTTATTTTATGTAACCTTATACTGTATGTGGCCAAAATAGATGCGCTGGCTTGGCACGGCAATAATTTAGCTCGTGTCACCGGCCATCCATGTTCCCCTAACTATGTAAACAAACCTGGAGAAATCTCCCGGCTCTCTGTATAGAGTTGGCATTAGCTTATGAAGACCTGTTGAGAAAGGTAAAAAGTGTTTCTTTCTGAAAATAAAGATCTATTTCTGCATAGTGTTAGTTTGCCTCTTTGCTATTATTAGTTGCAGAATGTCTACAACTTTAGTATTTAGGTGCCTATTTTAATAAATCATTAAAATAGGTACCTAATTATTATTTTTTGACCTATTATTTACCTACGAATTACATATTTTATTTTAGAATTTATTATTACTTTGTTTAATTGGGACAAAATGGCTTGGCCCAACATGTCCCAATTAGTGGAATCCGCTGTATATTCTATCTGGTTGATAGTGGATTGATCATAATAAAGTAAACTACTTGCTTAGTTTCTTAAATAAGTAAATAAAACAGCACTAAAAAGCAAGTATAAGTTTTTTAATTGGTGTAACGTTTTCGGGCAATAACTGCCCCTCTTCAGTACCTTACAATAAGCATAAAGTTTAAACGGAACATTCCAGAAACTATTCTGGAATGTTCCGTTTAAACTTTATGCTTATTGTAAGGTACTGAAGAGGGGCAGTTATTGCCCGAAAACGTTACACCAATTAAAAAACTTATACTTGCTTTTTAGTGCTGTTTTATTTACTTATTTAAGTGGATTGATCTTCATCTTCATTCTCTTTTTGATTAAATCCTGTGTTTTGGTGGATATTTTCTTGATACGATTTCTTGGTTGAGTTCCTACAGCTTCCACTACATTGTCTGTAATAATTGTCACCATCCCATTGCATGTCTTCTGTAAGTCACTTTCCTCTTCTGTGAGCATTTGGAATCTGTTCTGCAACTTTAGGCTGTATTCTCCCTTCTTGATCTTAAGCTCTCTCAAGTTGATCTTTTGTCCTCTATGTTGTATTAGCTGTCTTCTTTCATATTGAATGTCTGGCTTCACTTTGGCATAGACTAGTTGGTGATCACTACTGCTGTTAAACTGGTTGAGTACAGAAATATCTTTGATTAAACAGTTACTGCTGGCCAGGATGAAGTCAATCTCATTTTTGGTCTGTCTATTGGGGCATGTCCATTTTCGTTGAAAAGGTATTCATTATTCTCGGTTGGTCATGAGTTACACATTGTACTAGTCTTGTGCCTCTCTCATTTAGTATACTGATGCCATACTTTCCTATACATTCTTCATCCTGTTGTCTTCTTTCAATTTTTGCATTGAAGTCACCCATGATGATTGTCAAGTACCAAGTCGGTATTCATTTCCTTAATTCTATCTCATCATCATCACTCCTAGTTGTCAGTGCCGACATCTATATTTTCAGTTTGTATACATAGCCAAGATCAGTAATTGAAGGCAACCAGTTCCTATCCAGTAACTGAAGGCAACCAGTTCCTCTCCAGTTATTTTTAGCACCCCCTGCATCTTCTATACTCCAGCTGCTGCCATGACCAGGACTTTCAGTGCTGCTGGTGACGCATCTTCTATACTCCAGCTGCTGCCCCTGCATCTTCTATACTCCAGCTGCTGCCATGACCAGGACTTTCAGTGCTGCTGGTGACTGAGGGCCATATTCCTGTGTTGTACATTATGGAAACAATCTGAAAGATTGTAGACCATTACTTACACTGGTCTATGGTGGGTTGGAGAAGGAAATTGGAGATAGCTAATCATTATAATACACTGAATTTAATCTATAACCACTATTTATTATTATTATTATTATTATTATACCTACTAGACATTATTATTACCTTTTAATCAATACCCATTACATATTATTAATCTATTTCTAATTCAGTTATTTTGAAGTTTTTATAACCTCCTATTCAGTTACTATTGTACCCACTATGTTAGACTCCTGCTTTATCCTTTATGCTATCTCTGATCCCATCTGTCATATTATCTATTAACTGCTTAACTGTGTTGTGCTCTTTTGTAACAAGGAATATATCATCAATGTAAAAAATAATAAAGGAAGGAGTCACACATGGCTACTGTACTAAGAATTTGTTGTGAGTCCAGCACAATGAGAAAAAATAAGCAAACAGCACTGTCACATAACTGTGCTATGCCAGTTTGTAAAGATTGATATACAGCTTTAATATACTATACATTAATTAACAAGAATTTATGGATTATGGAAAAATTAGAAGAACAGAGTCACACATGTATATTAAATATTTTTATTTACTTTTGCATTCATATAATATACAATTTAAGCGTAATTTATAATGTTATAATAATACTCCTGGTAAAAGTGCTATAAAGATAATGAATTTGTGAAAAGCAGTGCACTTAAATCATATAATGTAATGAAGAATATATTAGAAAAATTTCTAGAGCATTATTTTAAAGATTAAAATAACATGAAAGGGATATTGCTACAGACAACTTATCTACATCATTAGTAAAAAGATGTTATGAAGTAGATTTGGAGATAAAATAAACTAAGACAAAAATCATTAAGCAAATTAATAACAATATTGAAGCCAATTTAGCAGAAGCATTAATTATCCAACAAGAAAGTGATAAAAATGAGAACCATATAATAAATGAAAACTTACAGGAAGATATTTCTTCACTTTGGTTGTTGTGTATAATGAATTAATATTAATATCATATGTATATAAATTTATATGTATATATGTGATATTTACATTATATAATTATATTTTGTATGCACACATTTATTAATGAGCATTTGTTGTTCTTCCACTAATTAAATGCCCCTGTATTTAAATTGATGATTTGCATCAAAGTTGATTGAAGACAAACGTTATTTTTAAATGTCAATAAAATATGTTTCTCTACTTCAATAATGAAAACACTGTATGTTTGTAGAAATGTAGGGTTCATAAAATGTGCACAATGTAAAACAATATTATGTTTTGGATTCTTTTATGATGAGTATCACCCGAATAGATGTACATCGGCCATAGAGATTGAGATGGTTCCTGATGATGAATATCTATATTTGTTAATTAAAATAAATATTTTGTGTAAAAAAGTTTATTTATTAATAACATTCTTTTATATGTATATTTATTATTTGTGATAGAAATTTTAAAAGACAACAAAAATATTAAATAATCACAAAATAGTAATTTTTTTCATTAATAAAAATATATTGTACAATAATCCATTTCAGTTTTGATTTAAAAAAAAAAATTATTAAAAAGATGAGACTTGAACCCACAACTTTCCGATAACACATTATGTTAATTGAACTGCGAACCCATCGCATTACGGCAGCACTTATTAAAATGTTAATATCAATTGGTATATAAACAACATAGAAAACTTTAAACCCCTTTTTTCCGGGAATGCTTGAGAGTTGTGTCGTATTACTTTACCATGGGTTTGGGGAGGGTAGTATTACAATAAATGTAAAAATCGGCAAAATCGGAGGGGGACATGTTTAGCACTCCCCTTGTGTAACAGAACTTTGAGTCATCATAAATTTCATTCTTTTTTAGTAGTAGTAAATGAATCTTATGGAGATTTGATCTGCATTCAGATATTCAAAGGCATGCAGAAAAATATTTGGAAAATTCTTTTGATCTCAGAAAAGAAATTCTTTCATTTTTTTAAACAACACGTTGAATGAGACAACTGAATTTGAAAACTATCTCAAAAATCCTTTATTTATAAACAGGCATTTCTAACTGATATCACATAATACATTAATGATTTAAATGGGAAACTCATGAATAAGATACAAAATATATCACTACTATATAAGCATCTGAATGAGTTTATTAATAAATTCAAATTTTTCAAATTACAAATCAAAAGAAATGATATAACATATTTTCCACATTATTAAAAAATCTCTAATGAATTGAAAGATTGTGAAAAAATTCATTTCAAAGTATTTTCTCTAATTATATAGAAGATATTCTAATCATCTGCTTTAACTCCTTAACTAAGCTAATTAAGTGCTTGTGATTAATTAGCTTATATAGAAGATTTTTCAGAAAATTTCAGGTACAGGTTTAAAGATTTTGTTAATATGAATAAGCCATCTCTTTTTAACAACCTTCTAAAATCAATAATAGCAAATCTATCCAAGGACCTTCAATTGGAATTATGTGATAAACAAGCTGAACTCTTCAGGTAAGAATCAAAACAAGAGAAGGATTTTTCAAGCTTCTTTCCCAAGCAATTGCACTTGCATTCCAAAATGAGAAGCTTTGGATTATGGATAATTTCACATTTGGCAGCACATACATATGAATCCACGTTTTCCACAATTAAATATATAAAATCTTCCTAGCATTCACCAATCAGAAATGAATGTCTTGTTATCCCAAAGTTCACTATAGAAATAAACAAATTTGCGAAAGCAGCACTGCACCCACAATGTTCTCATTAATTTGGAATAATACAGGTATCTGAAGGTCTCTATTTACACAGTTAATTCATCTGAAAAATTTCTACTAAACTGAAAACTAACCAAGTCCAACAAAGCTTAAACCTGGCAGTGGTAATATGAAATCCAATCATAAATCAGAAAATGCAAATTAGCTTGCAGAATTATATGAAATTTTCACGGTTTTGTTAAAATAAATTGTCTGAATTTATAAAACATTATTTTTTGGCAAAATAGCTATTTTCTAACACAAAAAGAAAATCATTTTTTTTATTATAATTTATTGATTTTAATGAATTTTTACATAATATGATACCTACTTATCAAAATTTTGTAAATAAACAGAGTATCATATTTCATTCAGCCATAAATCTTTTTCCAAAGTCAAAACAAACATGTCTCCAGTTTTATTTGTAAACAGACTAGGTGATTTTATTACTCAGGATGGTCTATTGTCATTTCGAGGTGGTACACAAATGGGAAGGAATGCGAACAAGGGCAATAAAATCTGACTGGGGAAGCATGAAATATAATTCTTCACCTTCAAAGAATTTCTACATTGCATATTGTATAAAATTTTACTTCATATTCTAATCTTTTTATATTATCTGCTACACACAATTAAACCTTCAATAAATAAGCACTTAAGGTCACTTCAAAACGAAGATCAAAATAAGCACTTTTGGCAATGACTAACTTTTAATAAAATTGAACAAATATTTTTGGTTTGTAGCCATCTTCAGATTATACAAAGAATAAAATAATTTTTGAATATTTAAATTTTAAACAACATAGAATAATATTAAGTTGCTATTGTTACAAAGGTGGATGATGATAAAATAAACAAACATAAAACATAAAAAATAGTAAATAAATAAAATTAATACAATGATATAATATAAATGTGTAAATAAAATAAAAAATAAACAATCACCTACAAATAAATTGGAACCAAACTAAAGTAATTAGACAATTAAACATAGAGAAATATAGAAAAATACAATTAAACATAGAAAAATATACATGGGCTCCAAGTAATTTTAAAATTATAAGATTGGGGTAATTTATTACTTGCATTGGCAGCACTAGAAATCACTACAAGAAAAAAATCTGAAAATATTTTAAATGAAAAGCCAACCTAACCCCTACCAACCTATCCGCAGTGTGAATATACACTATTGAGAAAAACCTACTTCCAGTCAAAAACACAGAAACTACTTGCTTAATACTACAATATAATTCAATACAGCTCTTTAGCAATCTACCTATATATATTATTATTTGTTAAGCCATTTCAATCTGTTTTTTTAATGAAATTGTTTCAAAATTTTTTAGTATATATAAAATAACAAGAATGCTGCAACCAGAATAGCTTAATTTTTATAACCATTAGTAAGCAAATTCAAAGGTTTTGAATTTGCTTCTTTTTAAGTTGTTATTAGAACTCTGGAACTTTCTAAAAAAGCTGTTAACATTCGAAAATCGTATTTGAATGTGAACCTGAAGAGGGTACAAAGTACCAAAAATGTTCATTCCTAAATAAAGAGTTTATATCCAATTTTCTCAACTGTTTAATGCTTGTGTTTAATTAAGTTCTTTGAAGAGTTTAAACAGGTAATTGAATTATATAATTACGGAATTTTCAGGATAACTGAAAAGAACAAATTACAAATTATCTGAAGCACTTGCTGGTGATGCTGCAATATATAATTGACTATGAGAAAATACATTTTCTAAATAAACTCCAATTAAATTCAAAGATTCATCTGTAATCTAATTATTGTGATTCCATATTTTGATTTCACTAGGAACTTCATCATTCAAATGAAAAACCATGATCACTTGACTTAAGTCATTCTGGGAATTAAAGCATATTTACTAATTGATCTCCTCCTAATTATTTTCTCAATGATTAATTTAGTGCTGCTGGATAATCAATCTGCTATTGTTTTATTTCTTAGCAACATTACAATTATTTTGCATTTTATATCCAAGTAATTAGAGTGATTCCAGAAGTTTCTATTGAATTTAATTAAATATTCCACTGGAACTAAAGCTTTTCACTAGGTTGAGAGATGTCACCTCTCCGGGCATGGGGAAAAATATACATGGGCTCCAAGTAATTTTAAAATTATAAGATTGGGGTAATTTATTACTCTGCTTCAGACTCTAATTTTCAGCACCGTCCTTCTATGGTTAATTACCATGTAAAACAAATTGTGGGATGATGTCCGGGCCTCTGTGAATTCTGGGCCCAGGGAATTTTATTCCATCATCCCCTTCTCTTCTTGGCCCTGCTTTTCGCAGCTTGTTTGAAAGTGTATCTGCCTTGAGGCACACTGCCATGAATCCCACTTAATCCTTCTTGACATCATTAGACATTCTATCCATTGACAAATGATTGTACAGTTTAGAAACAGAAAATTTAGTTGTTTTTCTTGCTCAAAAGTGTGATGTCATACATGGCAGTTCTAAAGCCATTCAGTTAAACTAAATTGAAAAATTTTTGTGAATTAATGTATAATTATCATCCAAGAGATATTGTAGTGATGTTACAAATACGACTGAAAATATTTCTTCATTTTTATATATCCTTTATGTGCATGAATCTGTGAGGTAATAAATATAATCTAATATTTTTGGTAATGTATTAAGTATAGAAAAATAACAGCAAGGCCTTTGAAAATATTTACAAATAAGAGTATAATTAACTTGGGTTTGAAATCTTCTTGCACCCACTTATTTTTGTACTTTTCGTATCTATTACGCATTTTATTTGCCTGTTTATTACTATCCGTTAGTCTTACCAATGATCAATCCATGCATGATTATCGTTGTTGCTTGGAGAATGATGACGACATATAGTCTTCATGAGAATTTTTACCAATAGAACTGTCTAATTTTGACACCTAATTACAGATTAGTATCTTGACTAATGAGAGCATTTCTTAGAAAAATTTTAGATTCAACTTATTTCATCTACAGAGTTACGCCAACCATGCTGATTGGATGGAATATCTACTTAAACTGATTGAAAAGCAACTATTCACTTATTAAACTGAACTTTCCTGGTGTCATTAAAATGACAGTACAGGTTAGAAAGAGAAAATTTAGTTGCTTTCTCGCTCAAAAGTATGATGTGACAACATGGCAGATTTAAAAAGCAATTCAAATACATTACTATGGGTATAACTGCAATGTTTGTTTTTAATCCCGCAAAAGTAGTACCAAACAAAAGAGACAACCTATAGGCAGAGCTGGCTTAACTCAATAAGCAGATGATGCACCGCATTGGGCATCTTCAGAAGGAGGGAGTCAAAATGATCATTTTCTCAATATTATAAGGCTGCTGAATAGATGTTACAAGAAAGCTGTATAATGACCCACCCCAGGTGCTTGACGGTCATTATGTCGTGTTCGCCCACTCC
>AYEL01048755.1:0-42542 GCA_000484575.1 Olivierus martensii
TAAAAATGTAAATTATCTCTATGAATTCAAGATGGCGGATAATCTAACATCGCGGGCCGCATTTCTAGGGTTTGAGGACCGCATTTGGCCCGCAGGCCGCACTTTGGGAACCCCTGCTTTACAGTATAATATATACCACATATGTACAGTACTATATAAAAAACATGTCCATCTGCTGTTCTGATCCAGATGTACATTATGTTTATAGAGAACTCAAAGTAGAGACTGAGTTCTCTGTAAAACACAATGTACATAGCTTATTGTACAGTATCCTCATTTGATCGGTACACAATAAATGATGGAAACGATCTGGTTCTTACGATCTTAAATTTTCTACAATCTAGGTGTAAACCAGTCTTAAAAAGACACATGATTAACCATTAATTCCATCTCTCTCATCTGCTAATTACAAGTGAATCCAAAGAGCTTTTAATACTGTATATATAGTACTGATGAACTTCGGGATATAAGTCATTTTTCATGCCCCTGGCAGATTAATGAGAATAAATATAATACCAAAAGGAATATTTGTTTAGACGTTTCTAGTGGTGGATGGCATCTTATTGGGGTTTGCCTATTCTGTTAATATAGGGAAGATCCATTCTGCCAAATTTCTTGGCAGTCAGCGAGGGTAGCAGGTTAATGGGAAGCATCTTATGGGGAATTACAAGACATACAGCTCTATTAGCAAGTATAAAGTTATTTATTATGGTATAACGTTTTCGGATCTTTCCACGATCCCTCTTCAGTACCATTCATTTATCCATACACCGTAACTAAAAGAACATTATAAAATAGAATATACATTTTTTAAAAACGCGATAACAGAACTGTTTACACAACGGAACATTAGAACATTCAACAATTCATCCGTCCGCACCAGATTTCTGTTAAGCTTAAGAAAGATGAATGGTACTGAAGAGGGATCGTGGAAAGATCTGAAAACGTTATACCATAATAAATAACTTTATACTTGCTAATAGAGCTGTATGTCTTGTAATTGGCTTAAAGCAAGTAGTTTATAATAAAGTAAACTACTTAAAACACAACTTCTTTACTACGCTGCTCCATAATTTCGACACACTAGAATAATAGTAATTTTAACTTGTACGGATTGCGTTTACATCCTGCCAAAGTGAGCTGAAATTTTACTATTATTCTAGTGTGTCAAAGTAAACTACTTGCTTAGATTCTTAAATAAGTAAATAAAACATCACTAAATAGCAAGAATAAGTTTTTAATTAGTATAACGTTTTCGGGCCATAATTGCCCCTCTTCAGTACCATACAATAAGCATAAAGTTTAAACGGAACATTCCAGAATAGTTAAACGTTATTTGAATAGAACATTTAAGTTCTAGAACAATAGCACAAAATTTATAAATTTATATGATGTATAATTATGCGGATATAACAAGAGTAATATAGATAACAATAATAACATATTAATATTAAGAGATAGATAATAACGTATAGTAAATAACATAAAGAGTAAAATAATATAAATAATTACATTGTATGATATAGTAAAAGATAAATAATAAGATTGTATATAATATGAGTAATAAAAATAAGTAGATACGTATAAGAAGAACTTAGTAAAATTATCTACAAATAGGAGTACTTGATCAAAATCTGCAGCAAACCATGTCCTGCATTGTTTTATAAAATTATACAAAAAATATATATCGATGTCATAGTTCATAAAAAAGTTTATATCATATTATGGGCGCACCATTTCCAGGAGGGAGGGAGTTCAACTGGGCCGCTGTCGTTAATGAGTTGGTCGCCCGTTCTTCTTCGTTCTATATGTATTGACTCGAGAGTGGTTAAGTCTCTTGCGTCATGGGTAGGTTTCAACAGTTCCACGTTATTCCACTGTATATCGACGTCCGACTCATATACTTTGATTGCGAGAGTTGTGTTGAGCCTAGCGTTGTGTATATCAGCTTTATGTTCATTTAACCTTTTTGATAGGTTACGGGTAGTACTTCCTATGTAATGGCGGGTGCAGCCTTCATCCTTGAAGGAAACGGGGATCGAATAGACACCTGCCTTTCTATACATTGGGATTTTATCCTTCCCATTTCTCAAATTGTCAAAAATAGTATGTCTTCTCTTCCATGCTATTCTATGGTTGCTATTTTTTAAAACCTTCTTGAGAGTTTTTTAAATATTCGTATCATAAGTTAAATGTGTAAAGGGCCGTGCATCATTAAGGGGCAGTAAATTGGGCATGTTACTATTAGCATTAATGGTAGATCCATAGATCTTTGTCCATATGCCGTTTAGAACTTTATAGGAGTAACCATGCTTTAAGCCAGTTTCAATAATAAAAAGTTCATAAATAGCACAAAAAGCCTTTTAAGCTTAGTAACAGTGGGATAAGCAGTTCATTTTTCCATTTGTTCCTCTATTCAATAATAAAATCACGTTCTTTAATTTTATCTTGCCATTTGGTAATGTGCGTGAACGCCCTATAAAATAATGACCTATAGGCAGCCAGCTTATATATTATAGGGTCAGAAGACCAAGAAGGAATCAGAATCGGACAATAGGTGGGTTTACGATATATGTTCGTAATATATGCCATTACTTAGGAAGTACTACCCGTAACCTATCAAAAAGGTTAAATGAACATAAAGCAGATATACACAATGCTAGGCTCAACACAACTCTCGCAATCAAAGCATATGAGTCGGACGTCGATACAGTGGAATAACGTGGAACTGTTGAAACCTACCCATGATGCAAGAGGCTTAACCACTCTCGAGTCAATACATATAGAACGAAGAAGAACGGGCAACCAACTCATTAACGACAGCGGCCCAGTTGAACTCCCTCCCTCCTGGAAATGGTGCGCCCATAATATGATATGAACTTTTTTATGAACTATGACATCGATATATATATTTTGTATAATTTTATAAAACAATGCAGGACATAGTTTGCTGCAGATTTTGATCAAGTACTCCTATTTGTAGATAATTTTACTATGTTCTTCTTATACGTATCTACTTATTTTTATTATTCATATTATATATAATCTTATTATTTATTTTTACTATATCATACAATGTAATTATTTATACTATTTTACTCTTTATGTTATTTACTATACGTTATTATCTATCTCTTAATATTAATATGTTATTATTGTTATCTATATTACTCTTGTTATATCCGCATAATTATACATCATATAAATTTATAAATTTTGTGCTATTGTTCTAGAACTTAAATGTTCTATTCAAATAACGTTTAACTATTCTGGAATGTTCTGTTTAAACTTTATGCTTATTGTATGGTACTGAAGAGGGGCAATTATGGCCCGAAAACGTTATACCAATTAAAAACTTATTCTTGCTATTTAGTGCTGTTTTATTTACTTATTTAAGCAAGTAGTTTCCTATAATATTATCTTATGGGGATTTGACTGTAATTATTTTCCTAAACTGATATTTTCAGAAATATATAAGAATAAAGGGAATATTAAGAAATCCATAAATTAAAACAATGTTTCTATAGATCAGATGTTTTTCTCAAAAATTACCAGACATATAAAAAAAAATTGCAAAACACATCATCTATTATTTTTTCTTCCAAATTGAGGTCTGCTATTAAAATTCTTTCTATATATCTGCTTTCACAGTGCAAGCTATAAATTTGTACAGAATAGGAAGGTATTACTTTTTTAATAAAATCTAATTTTATTCATTTTTTCCAATTCTTTTATGTTAAAATTATTTTCCTATGCGTGATATTTTTGGAGATATTTAGGAATAGAAGAACCATTGAGAAACATATAAAATGATAAGCACTAAGTTTCAAGTAAAAAAAATAATTTATTAGTACTTTTGACTTAAAAAAATCATCTTCAACACTTAAAAGAGCAGAATATAGAACGTTTTGGAACATAAAGTGTAGAATATTTTTCACATTTAAATATTTAAAAAAGGAATGAATTAACTACAATTATTAAGTTTATGTAAATATTAAATAGAAACATTAATATTAAGTAAGTTATAAGAATATTAACTGCAATAAATAAAAACAGTGGTAAATATGGATTTGTTATGTATCAAAATTATATGTCATAAATGACAATCCTCCTGTTAACATACCACCTCAATGGCTTTTATAATAGTGCATAAATAAATTTTCACTTATATAACTAGTATATCTATATATAAGACTTATTCAAAGTGGAAAAAGATAATTTTATTATAAAAGTACTTTAGACTTCAAAAAATCATCCTCAGGTTTACATAAAAAATAATTAGAATACAATCGTTTTGGAATACAATATGTGATTCCACATATTGTATTCCAAAACGTTGTATTTTAATTGTTTTTTGTGTAAAACTGAGGATGACTTCTTGAAGTAGAAAGTATTTCTATAATAAAATTATCTTTTTCCACTTTGAATAAGGATTATATATAAATATACTGGATTTTATAATTTTGGTACATTTGTTATGTTAACAAATCCACATTTACCACTGTTTTTATTTATTGCAGTTAATATTCTTATAACTTATTTAATATTAATGTTTCTATTTAATATTTACATAAACTTAATAACTGTAGTTAATTCATTCCTTTTTTAAATATTTAAATTTGTAAAGTATTCTACACTTTATGTTCCAAAATGTCTTGTATTCTGCTCTTTCAAGTGTTGAAGTTGACTTTTTAAGTCAAAAAAGCTAAAAAATTATTTTTTTTCCACTTGAAAATTATCATTTTATATATGTTTATCCTAGAAGTTGAAGATTATATACAACACAAGTGAGAAATGCATAAATTGAAACTAACAATTATATGAATCAGATATTATCTTTTCTTTAAACTATCAGACATGAAAAAACTGTAGAACAAATCTATTACTTTTTCTCATTAAATTCAAATCCAATATTAAAAATTTTTTGTGCATCTTATAGTTTCTAAATAAAATACCTAGTCCACAAAAAATATGGGGTTTCAAATTATGCATTTAAGAATGGTTCCTTTATTTTTAAATATCTACAAAAATATCAGTTGTAGAATAATAATTATAATATAAAAATGTTGCAAAAAATGAGTAGAATTAGATTCCATTAAAAATATAATACCTTCCAATTTTAAAAAAACACATTTATAGCATGCATTCTACAAATGGATGCACAAAAAAATTTAAAAAATAGATTTCAATTTAGAAGAAAAAAGGAATAGGTGATGTGTTACAGTTTTTTCATACATCAGAGTTTCTGAGAAAATGCCTGATGAATGAAAAATATAGAAATATGGACACCCTGTATAAAAATTATTGATTAATTTATTAATTTGACTGATAAATTAATAATTGATTTTTTGCTTTAATTCATGAAGAAATTTATTTTTCTTAATAAAGCAAAGGAAGTTCAACATTAAAAAAGCATGAAAAGTATTTTAGCAGTTTTTTTAATGTAGAAGCGCAACATCAACAACTTTAGCACAGAGTGCACAGGTAAATGAGCTAGATATTTGATGGAACAATACTAAATTATTAAGAATGAAAATTAATCCAAAAAAGGGTAAAATTGTAGATGCTTTAACTATTTACAAGAAAAATAAAAGTAACATCAAACAGATTAATAGAGTAAACCTGTCAGCAATTAATAGTGCTTGGCAATGGTGCTTGAATTAAGAAGATAAGTGGAGATCCAGAATTTGGGTCGACTGTAAGGTGTCAATCTCCACCTCATCGTAATTTACGAAAGGAATTTGAACAAAATGACACCTTCAGAGTAAAGCTGACGATAAACATATCGTCTTTCCCAGCTCGGAGAACTCTGTCTCCACAACATAGAGAAAGAATAATACACAACGGAAGATATATAGTCAAATAAAGAATCGCGTTACATACAGGTGTCTTACCAGACACAGCAGAAAAACAAAAGGAAAGAAAACATGTAATGTAATCTTTCCCCGGGAAGGAGAAGGTGAAACCAAAAAGTCAGAGGTGATCCAGGGAATGAACAGGGTGAAAAATGAATATTCGAGGAGTTGCTCCGAAGATCCGAGACAGATAGGATGTGTCCGGTAGTTATTCCGACACCAGGATACAGTTCCCAATGTCCGAGAGTCATTCCGCATTCCTGGGTTAGTTCACCATAACCGATAAAGAATTATATAAATCAGGACATAAGAACTATAACAGTTCATTTTTAAAATCAAACCACCATCTTGTGTGCCTCTTTTAATATGGATATTGAAGCTCTGACACTGAAGAGAAGACGAATTGGACAGTGTTCCCTCCATTCGCCGAAAAGGACTGATTACGAAACTTTATTTGTTACTACAGGTATTTATTCCTTCCGAACAGATTGTTGCATTATGTATTCTGTATAGAATCTCTCTCTACTAAGGAAGTTATTGGTTATCTAAACTTAAGTCTCTGTGTCATTCCGTCGAGCACTCATTACCCATCCTTATCCGCACCACATGCCGCAGGTAGGCCAAAAGCCTGTTCAATACCGTCCTCGGGTACCACAGAGATGGATAACTTTTGCTTTGTATATAAATATGAAGAATTGTTGCTGAAAGTTGTTATTTTGTTAATTACATTATATGTCTATATAGTTATAAGCTTAATATGTTAGTTTGATTGTTAATTATAGGTTAATAAGATTTATATATTTTTTTAATGTTAAAACATATAGTATAATTTTACATATACATATGTACTTGGATGTTTAGTTTCTGTTACTCTAACAACTGCTCTTTAGAACATTTGATGGAATGTGTTCATTTTGATTTTAATATAGCTAATAAGGATTTTAACACAAATCAAAAGCACTTCTATAATTTTTTGAGTAGAGATATAATTTATTTGCATATATGATTAATTTTCCTGCCATAGTGCTGTTTGTGTTTTGTTTAAGTTTATCTAGCAGTAGACATACTGCTTTCGCTGCTTCTACTTTAATACTCAATATCAACTTGCTTAATATTATAATAAAACAGTCCTTTACAGCCCTATAGCAAGTATAAAAATTTTATTCTGGCATAACATTTTCGAACCATAAGCGGTTCCTAAGAGTTAGTGTTCTATTTTGTAAGTGAGAGGCACTGAAGAGGAACCGCTTATGGTTCGAAAACGTTATGCCAGAATAAAATTTTTATACTTGCTATAGGGCTGCTTCTACTCGTATAATCCATAATAATATCAAATAAGCCCTTTTTGCAGCTGAAAATTATTTATTTCATAGTAACAAACATTTTCGGCAATCAGCCATCATCAGGTTACATATGGAAATAGAACAAATTTGTTCTATTTAACCTAATGATGGCTGATTGCCAAAAATGTTTGTTACTATGAAATAAATAATTCTCAGCTGCAATAAATGCTTATTTGATATTATTATGGATTATCTAGCAGTGCACATAAGAAAAATATTTTAACTTTTACACTGGACAACATAATTGTGTATCTGTTTTAATAGTTCATTAAGCCAGAGAAATACAATTATGTCAGTAATTCAATACTCATTTGTTTATATTAAACTTATCTCAATAATGTAATTTATCAATTTTGAAACAAAATAAACTGTTTCAAAAGTTTATGTGAATAAACTTAAAACACAAATTTTAATTATATAAAATATAATAAATTGCTTTCAGACATATATCCATTATTAGTGAAACATCACAGGAATGATATAGCATTCAAAGATAATTTAAATACTTTGTGTTAAAAAATTTGCCATAACTTAATAAAACAAAAAATTACAAAATAATAAATTACAGATATATAATATATATATATTATAAATAACATTAATAACTGAAAATTAAGTGGCAAATGAAATAAATTTAACTGCCATCAATTTCATTTAGTAGGCATTGCTTTCAGCTCCTATTAGAAATATGCCAGTTTTCTTTAAAATCTATGAGTGTATTATCCAGATTATTATCAATGATTTTAATATCATAATTTGAATTTTTTTTTTAAAATAATTTAGAACAGCTTAGAATATAAAACAAAACTTATTAGAGGAAAAAACTTATTTGAGTTTAAGCAGTTATTAAAGCATCAAAACTTATTACAGTAAGGCACAAAAGTTTAGACACTGAAGTAATTCAGCAAATAAATGAACAGTACATACAACACAAGAACCAGTGAAAATTTATTATCATCAGATTTATATGTTTAAAAAAATATGACACAGATAACAATTTCACACTTGGAAAATCCAGAATAAAAAAGCAAAAAACATAAAGTTGTACTGGCACGAAAGTTTAGGCACGAAATGCAATCTTGACATTTTCACAACATTAGATATTTTTCAGTAACATACAATGCTACCTTTACATTTTATGAGATCGAACACACGTTGTTGCATAGATAGTAAACGATTTTGCAATGTTTCGGGAGAGATATCATACCATGCTGTCTCAATTGCTGCTTTAAGGTCTTTAATGGTCGAATATTGCCTACTGTTTGCATATACTTCACGTATCAGGTTACCCCATACGTTCTCAATGAGGTTTAGATCTGGACTAAGCGCTGACCACTTCATTACAGTGATGTTGTGAGCACTAAGCCACTGTTTGGTGGAGATGGAAGCATGAATTGATGCGTTATCGTGCTGAAAGATCCAGATTGGTCCACCCAACACATCTCCAAACAGCAATAAATTGGTTCTTAAAGTCTCTTGGTAATCTTCCGATTTTTGTCTACCATCTAAGAATGCGAGGGATGTCTGTCCATTGTAACAAATGCCTCCCCACACCATGATTGCACCACCACCACCTTGTTGTCTGCTGTATAAGAAGCGTGGTTCTTTCCTCAAGTCATGCCAATAGTGTGAGAAGCCATCTGGACTGTCGAAATTCCATTTTTTCTCATCCGAGAAAATCACGCTGAGCCATTCATCACGATACGACATATAGGTTCGGTCCCATTCTAGTCTTGCTTGTTTGTGGTATGGTTTCAAACAAGGTTTGCGCGCTATCTTCCGTTTTTTAATATAACCAGATTCGGCAATGTGTCTTCGAATAGTTTCACGTGATATTTTCGGTTCTATTTCATTTTCGATCTGACGAATAGACAAATTCCTATTTGCAGCCATGCATTTAATTCTTCTGTCATCACGTGCAGTTGTAATCTTTGGCCTTCTAGATCGTAATTTTGGTTTATACTTATCGCCACAAGACAGAACTTTATAAATACCGCGTTTAGATCGCTGTATCGCAAGTGAAATTTCGGAATGGATTTTCTTTGTGCCTTCAGCTGCCAGATTTTTGTGACCTCATCAGTTAAGAATTGCAGTGACTTCGGCATGTTGCTTCTGGTCGAAAGTATAGCCAGACTTTTATAGTTAACGAAGGATAACGCCATGATGCTGGACGAATCCCATTGAACGAGAAATTTACATAACCTCTTTTGTGCCTTAACTTTTGTGTCAGACAATTCTAAACTTTCCGTATTATTTTATTCCAGATTACATATTTGTGAATTTTGTTTTCAATTATTATTTTGTAATCGCGTTATTTATCTGTAGTGAGGGATTTCAGGTTATTTGCTGGCTACATTTCATTCTATTCAAGAAATACACTAATGTCTAAACTTTTGTGCCTACTGTAGTTTAATTATATGAAATTCTCACTTCCAGATAGGTGATACCTTTTATATTCAGTTATGCAAATGTCTTATGGATCTTCTTTCACAGGTACTATAGCAAAGATAGTAGAGAGAAGATTAGAAGTTTTATCAAATTACAAGGAATATATATGTTTTTATTAGAGGTATGTAGATCATGTTTCCTTAATTGTAAATAATATCCATATAGTATATCAACTGGTCATGGAATATAACAATTGGTATTGGTTAACGATTTAGATAGAAAAGAACAGATCTTGATAATATAGATTTCCTTGATGTCTCCATTATAAAAGAATTACTCAATTACACCAGTATAATTTCAAAACAAAAAAATCCGTGGCTAATCCAATATATCAATATATTCCAGTGAATACATACAATCCATATAAGTATAAAATTTCAAGTTTGTTACCTTATATTTGGAGGCTATATACATTGGACTCATCTAACAGACATTTAGGCCTATAACAAAATTGACTATATTAAAAATATTGCATAAAGAGATGGCTTTGCTGAAACCAAAATTCTAAATTTCCAAAACTTAAATACTAAGAAATAATAATATGATATACAGTAACTGTTGTATAACAGTTTCCTACAATACATTTTGCTCTAACATAATTAGAAAATTGCGGAAACTCTCATATAACACAGTACTTATACAATATGATTTTTACTTAAAACACAATAACTCTATGCTGCTCTATGGTAATTATACATGTATACTTTCAGCTCCTCAAGCAAGTAATAAATCTTTAATAAATTTTCTGTGTTTTGAAGAAATTGTTTATTTATTACCTGCTCGAGGAGCTGGAAGTATACACGTATAATTTACTTAAAGCATTTAGAAAATTACATTTACTCTCTTACAGCACAAAACATTTTCATTAATTTTTGTAAATCCACACTATGGATACACAATAAATATATAAAATGCAATTTTGTTAGTTTGCCATGAGATGAATGATATGCAATCTATTTTTGATTTCAATGAAATTGAATTAATTTTCATATTATGTTAATAGTTGATCATTGAATATTTTCTGTTCTAAACATTCAGTTCTTGAATAAAAAAAATAAAGTCTTATTCTTCAATAGAAGAATGTGAAATAGAGAAAAAAACTTTTTCATAAATTTTTTTGTGTTATCAAACACTAAGCTCTTCGAGCAAAGAAAGAAAAAACTATATCGTATTTAAACTAAAATTCCTTTATTATATAATGTATTCCTTTATTATAAAAGTACATAATAAGGAAGCTACTGAAAATGAGAATAGAAAAGAAGAAAGCAGCCCCTGTACTATGGAAACAAATCCTCTTATTTTGAAGCATAAGAGAAAGATTGAAAGGGCAGCAAGTAGAAGATTAGCCTTTACGATTGAGGAACATGGTGTTTAATATGACGAGAAATGACAAAGACAAGAGGAAACCCATGAACATACCAGGGATATATGAAATAAAGACAGATAACAAAGATACTGAGAGAGAAAAGTTATACATACCCCTATCTATTAATATATAATCTATTAATATCTATCTATTAATATTAATATAATATCTATTAATATATCTATTAATCACTACTAGATCTATTAAAAGAAGACTGCAAGAGCATAAGACAGATCAAGAAAAGGCTAAAAGTAATACAGTGCTGGTGCAAAAATTGTTAAATTTCGAAGCTATAGCTAAATGGGATCAGACCAGAGTGGTAAGTATTATAGAAGACCCTGAGAAGCTGAGGGTAGTGGAAGTTATAGAAATTTTCACTAAAAAATTGTCTGGAAGAAACGTGATTAATTATAACGAGCCAAAGAAGATAAATCTAGTATGGGAATACTGTGAGAAGAAGAAGAAGATGGCACAGATAGTAAGGACAGACCACTAAAATAAAATGATTATTAAGAATGACCTCCGACTTTTTAATAAGATTTTAATACTAGAATGAGCTTCCTAAATATATTTAAGAGGTATGACGTAAGCAGACTAAAGAAATGCTGAAGAAACTTTATATGAATTTGAATATTAAAAAATTTTTTCGAATGTTAGAATTTTAGAATGTTATTGCATATTATTAACTGTTGTTTAGTTAATGTTAGCTATTGGTTATTGAGTTAATACTGAAGAGGGCTTGGTAGAGCTGAAAGTGCTTTATAATAAAGGAATTTTAGTTTAAATATGATGTAATTTTTTTCTTTCCCTGCTCGAAAAGCTTAATGTTTGATATATTAGGAAATGAAGCAGTGTAATGATTTAATAGATTATGATTTTTTGTGTTAATATGTGTTAAGAAACAATTGTTTTGTAGTGGGTTGTAATAAATTAGATTACATATTTTGTAAACAGAGCAGAAAATACACAAACTATAAATGCAAAAAAAAGTTCGAAAAGTGAAATTGATATTGTTAAAAAGAAAAAAACATTTTCATTTTAACTGAACAGGCATAAGGAAGGTATAATTATTAAATAAATGTTACATAGGCTGTATACTTTTTTCTTTATGTACATTGTTTTTCAGGGTATTACATATATATTTTTTCTTTCTGTATGTTTCATGTTATTAATATTCTTAATAAAAATTAAGTTTCTTATGTAGAATTAAAGAAAGTTATTTGTTTTTAATTTGTTTTGGAATATAATTGCCTTTTTTGTATTGTCTCCAGATCTTATATAACACAATTTCACATAACACGACATTTTTAAGAAACCTATCTACCATGTTATATGAGAATTGCTCATACATTATAACTTCGTTTTAATATGTCCTTTCATTAATAAAACAGAAATAGCTATGATGCACAACACTGCCACCATCAGAACATATATCTTTTATAAATAAACACATTAGCAAAAAGATAGTCATGTGAATGTTTTCCTTATTTGAAAATAACAGGACTAAACAGCAATTGAAAAATAATAACTAAAAGTTTTAATGAAATGTTTTTGGTTGTTATACAACCATCTTCAGCAGGGCTGTTCAACCCATGGGCTGCATGTGGCCCACCATTGTAATGAATGTGGCCCAACATAAATTCATAAACCTCCTTAAAACATTGAGATTTTTATGTACTTAATGACGTTAATGAAGTTTTTATTACTTAGAAATAAGAAATATAGATAGATATTTATTTTCTAAAATATTTCTTATTTCAGTGATTAAAACTTCTTGACTTATTCAATGATTTTAAAAAAATTTCTGAACAAAAAGAAGTCAAAGATTATTTTATGCTATGACACTTTGATTATTTGTCATATGTGGATATCATATATTGTACATTAACTTTATCATTAAATAGTTATCATTAGAATTAGTACATTATATGCACGACCCAAGACAATTTTTTTCTTCAAATGTGGCCCAATGAAGCCAAAGGTTGAACACTCCTGATCTTCAGCCTTAAGAACAGAATACAAAAACGTTTCATTAAAACTTTTAGTTATTATTTTTGAAGTGCTGTTTAGTGCTGTTATTTTCAATTATTATTGGTAGCAGTTAGTTAAAATAGTTGTTTATATTATTTTCCTTATTATGCAACAAAAACCAGAAATGGTAATACCAGTAAAAAATTCTTTACTAATACATTGCTTATTATGAAAATTCACATCCAAACAGCTTTAAAGGAGAATAATATGAACATTACCCATACAAAATCATCAATAAAAGAAAAATGCTTTTATCTAGTTCTTATGGCATTTTAATAACAGTCATAAAAAAAAAATTAAATTCAGAATGCATAACATTCAATTACAGAGTTTAAAAATATTATCATAGTTACAATCAACAGCAAAATGTCTTCTATCATCATGATATCAAATAAAATTTCTAATAAATACTAAAACCTAACATATGTAACATTAACATTTCATTTTTATATAACATTAAAATAATAATCATAAAAAAATTAACAAAAAATTTAGGTAATTATCTCAAAGTTACACTTAGATAGTATTTACAACATGATGCCCATGCTTTGCTGATCAATTCTATGTCTAATAAATTAATGGCAGAATTACCATGAGTTTTCCTCTTAAAAATCTCTAAACTTTCTGATAGCCTCCCTTTCTGCACCAGAGATATTAAGACAGACACCTTATCCACAGCGCTAGCCAAAAAAATTTATTGCAGCAACATGAAAGGCAACTGGAATGAATCAAAGTGCTGAGACAAGTAGGAAAAGTAAAGAAATATTTATAGCTGAAACAATGGAAAAATATAAAAGACAAAATACAGAAGCATTATTAATGAGAGAATAAGTGAAGAGCTTATCTGCTGTGGATGTATGCAATTAATGAAGAGTTAAAAGATTGTCAAACTTAATTTAATATGTTAACTTTAATTTTTAATTTCTTACATTTTAAATTTAAACTTAAATTTTAAAGTTTTTTTAAAATTAAAAATTTTAAATACTAAATCACATTATAAGTTAAACAATCTGTATTACTGCATTTTCCATTTGGACTATTGCTAATGTATACTTTGTGGTTGCTATAAAATTATTTTCAGAATGTGATTTGAATTTAAATGTAATGCAACTTATATATTTTAAAAATGTTCTAGAATTTTCTAAATAAGTTTGTTTTTATTTTATAGATATTTTCTTGTATTTTTGTGTATAACTGATGATGGTACAAAGCCCCAAAAATGTTCCTGTTTAAAGCTATTTTGAATATTTACTGCAGAAAGTGCTGTATTTTAGATTATAAATTAAGATGTTCATTAGTCATATTTTGGGAGAATAGTCCTTCATCTGATACAGTAGAATTAGAGTTAATAGATTACAGAGGCCTCCAGAAATATCAATATACAAAAGATAAGAAAACTTACAATAATTACAATGAAGATGACGCAAGTTGACTAATACATGACAAAGACAGAAGGAACTCCTCAACAGATAAAAGCACAATTTTTATACAGGCAGATGATTTACACAAAAATGCAATGAACTGATGGCAGCCAGATGGCTTTTTTCATGCTTCCTGGTCCACTATCTTTGAAACTCCCCTCCAGCAGCAGACGATGTTGTAGCAGAATACAATTCTAGGAACAAATGAGTTAGTTTTCCTTTAAATTAAATAATGTGCTTTTTAACTTTAAATAATGCATATTATATTACTTAGTGGTTGTCTATATTTTTATGTGAAGTCATCAAACAACCATATCATCATAGTGGGAGACAAAAACTGGTAATAAATGATTTACAAGTTAAAATACATGCAAAAATACAATTAATATTTTTATTATTTATATAGTAATTATATGTTATTTCAATTTTATTGTATTAATTAAAGCAAATAATTGATTAAAAAATCAATCAAACCTTGCAAAGCAAATGTAAATTGGAATGATGTTATTGGGCACCTTCAATAGCTAGATGAGTATAGCTGAATGATTTTTAATATAAACATGTTTCTCCTTTCATTTGTTACATATTAGTGTAGAAGATTAAGTAGAGGAATAATAGAAAATAAAGGCTTTTTAGTTAAGACAATGCTAAATGTTGCAATTCAGTAGAACATATACAATGATCAAAAAGTAAATCTTTTTAAATAAAGCAAAATAAGCCAAGATTGTCAAAACAAAAATTTTTTTTTTTTTTTTAATAAATACAGGTAGTCTTCGACTTATGACCACTCATATTATGATGATGATATAATCAATAAATTTTATAAATAGTCAATGCAATTCAAATGCATATGAATCCATGCATAATAGTCTAATGCAGTGGTTTCCAAACGTTTTGTGTCTGCGCACATCTTCTATTCTTTTTTTTTATTAAAAAATTGGTATGCCCCTTATTTTCATAACAATCTAATTTTATAAATACTTTCTACTTACAATTTAATACTACAATGACGTTAATGAAGTTTTTATTACTTAAATATCTATCTATATTTCTTATTTCTATTTTCTAAAATATTTCTTATTTCAGTGATTAAAACTTCTTGACTTATTCAATGATTTTAAAAAAATTTCTGAACAAAAAGAAGTCAAAGATTATTATGCTATGACATCTTTGATTATTTGTCATATGTGGATATCATATATTGTACATTAACTTTATCATTAATTGGATGGGCTTGTTTTTCCAGCACCAAATCTCTGAAACTGGGTGTCATGAAAGATATGGATTCTTGCCATTCTTTTACAATCACTAAACCAGATCTTCATTTTGTCTTTAAAATAACTATAGCAGAAAGTTTCTAGCTATATGGATATATGTACTGTATTTATAACCATTTTGCTAATTCAGTTTTTTTGATACCAATTTGAATTTTCATTTTTTGCTTTTCAATTTTTTTCATTTTTGCTTTTCAATTTCAATTTTTCATTTTTTGCTTGTTTGAGCCAAAAATGATGTTTTTGTTAATTCTTGCATGCCCCTAGTGGGGCACACCCCACAGTTTGGAAAACACTGGTCTAATATATCAAAATTTTGTATCAAGTCCTGTAGTTTTATGTTTGTTAAGCTTATTGCAATAATGCATTGTGTCCTAGCAAAGATTGGTAGTAGTAAATTCATAAATTTATGAATTTTCCTACTTCTGATAATTTTGAATTGTGACCTTGGGTTTTAAACCAAATCCATTCATAAATTGAGGGCTAACTAGGGTCAATCCCATTTTATAAGGCCATGGTATAAAACCCCCAATTTTATGGGAAAATACAGTCAATTCTTGTTATTCGTAGTAGTTATGTTCTGTAAATTATTTGTGGATACTGAACCATTGTCTCTATGGGAAATATAAAGTTAGGTTCCTGCAAACCTTTCTTCCCAACATTTTCATCCTTGCTTTATGTGTATTTTCTGTTTAAAGACACCTTATTTAATGTGTAATACAGTACTTACAGATAATTACAGTAAACATTAATAATTCAGCACAGATCAAAAGTGGAAATATATACTTTAATAGATTTGAAGAACTTTTGGCTTACAGTAATTCTTACTTCTATTTCAGATTACTTCTAATTACAGTAATCTTTATTTAATTTTTTAAAACATTAACTATGTAATAAATAAAACCTTATTTTTGATGGGTAGTTGTTTGTTGTTGCAGGATGTCTGATGTAGCAGCTGAAACATTGTCTTTCTGAACTGTGTTGAAAAACTGAGTCAGCCTTGTTTGTATCGCTTTTTGTCTCAGATTTTCTAAAATCTAGGTATAAGGAACAAATGTGCAGAAAGTTACGAGCCTAAATTTGAGGCTGCGTTCAAGCATAGGGCCACATTCTTGTGTGAGACCTGAAAAAGATATGAACAGTTTTTTGCTTTATTTGCAATCTGTGGAGTGAGCAAGAATAGGTAATGAGACTTTTCTGGCAGAATCACACAGAGACTATGTTTGTAATAAACAATTTCCTTTATTAGAGAGAGAGTTTACATTGGTAACAGTATTTTCACCGCTCAGTGGGAGTCTATGAATAAGTGTAAAAGTGCTGTGGAAATCAATTTTGTGGTTACAAATAAATTTTTGCAAATAGTTGAATATGCGAATATGGAATCCGTGAATAACAAAAATCGACTGTATAATCTGTACTGAAAATTCAATTTATAAGTTTTACCATACTTTTATAAGAAATTTATAACAAGAAAATATTTAAATGTGGATTAATGTAACACAGTTTTAATGTGGAAGAAAATTGGTACTATCATCATCATCTGTCCTGTTTTATGCCACTGAGACTTCTTATACATATTTCAAATGTAAAATAGGTAATTCAAAAATGGAAAATGGATCTGATTCTGAGTTCTTATGATTGAAGCAGAAAAGCATATTCTTTTAACTAATGCAACCAATCTCATGACATTGGTCATAAAATAATGGATGGGATTCATAAGTTCAAAGTGGAATCTAATAAAATAATAATAATCTGATGTATGGCTAGAATTGAATCCACATTCTCTTTGTTGTAAACTAACATTTTATAATGAGGCCACTAATAGACAAATGGTGATATTTAATTTTCTGTGAATGAAATAAAAAGAATTTAATGAAAGTTCTATGTTTAATGAAAGTTCTATATCTAAGTTATGTTCTTTTTTCTTTTATGAAGCATGCAATACTTATTGTTTTATAACATTTAACACTAATTATAGAAGTTATTTTGTCATGATTTGTACACTCAGATGGTATTTCAGTATATTTTGATGAAAAATGACTGCTATTTTTTTTTAGCTCAAAAACACACTATAATTTTTTAATGGAAATATATGGAATTTTTGACCTCAATTTATGAGAATTTAATTTATAATAATTTATTTTCCAGGGACATTTTAATCTTCTAAGCTAGGATTAAAGTGTAATTGCATAATTGATCATAAATTATGTTATACAGATTCCTGTTAGAATGAATAATTTTATAAATTCTCTAAGTAATTACCATATTTAGTTACAAAATAAGGTAGATCAACTTATAACTTCCTTGACTTATGACCACTTGTATTTAAAAAGATAACAATATCAATTAACTCCATGATTTGTCAATACAATTCTATGAGTTTGATTCCCAGATCCAATGACAGGAATACAGAAAGGATCTTTTACTATGTTTGATTCTCTTAGTTTTGTGTTCTTTATATTATTAAGACAAGATATAGTCTCCTACTAAACATTAATTGTGAGAAATCCACAAATTTTGGGCATTTTCACTTCTGACTGTTACATATTACAATGGTATGGTTCAAAATCAAATACCACTTTAAGTTGAGGAATATCTGTATTCTCTATTATATAATTTTTCCTCTCAACATTTACAAAAGAAAATTAAGAAAATAATTTATATCATATTTCAGTCTGATTTTTATTAAAGTTATATCAACTAGCAGAATATCAGAAAAATTTTAAAAGAAAATTTCCCAATATTTTAAATCTCCAAGGAAGCATTATTCAAATAAGGATTTAAAAGTAGAAGAGTAAAACCATAATGCATAAAGAAAGCTTTGAGCAATAGACAGAAGGGAAATATAGCCAGTTCACATCAACTGACTAAATCACAGATAATTGTCCTGCTTATGCAGTTTATCACTTTACTGTAATTTTTTAAGATAATAATTCAATTGTCTATATTATAAGTGATAAAATATATTTATCTGTTATATAAATAACAGCATTTTTTTGCTTCATATAAACTGAAAGTTAAAAATGTGTCCAGGGGAAAATGCATTATTTTTTTGTAAGATAATTTATGTTTATTAAAAAAAGAAATAAAATCATTTTTATAAAAATAAAATGCATTTTATTTTAAAATACTGTAATAATGATAAAGCATTTTAAAATATTGTAATAATGATAAAGTTAAGACTTAACTTATTCATTTGAAGACATACAAAAATGTCAAAATTTAGCCAAAAATAATACTATTGTTATAAATTTAAGAAACTAGTAATATTATTTAATTTCATTATAAATTAAATGATTAAAAGCAATAAACAATTTTCCATCATAAAAAAATGACTTTATGATGGAAAATTGTTTATAGCTTTTTATTAACTTTTAATTAATAAAATTGTGATGTGTTCGATTAAAAGTGATATATTAATATATATTAAACAATATTATTTCATTTTCAAAAAGATTTTAAATGAATAGACTTTACAATATAAACTTCAAGGGAACTTATTCAAATAAATCCAAAGGGATCTGTCGGCTAGAGTCCGATGTATGTAATCAAAGTGTCTTTCTAAATTAATATAACTGTCTGAAGAATCAATCTGCTTGTTGGCCTCGGTGGTCTAGCGGTTATGACGTTGGGACGTTAGCCCAAAGGTCCCCGGTTCAATCCCGGGCCGAGGCAGATTTTTTCTTCAGATAAATTAGTTAAAAATTCGAGTTCAATTATTAATTAATAGATGGCGCCACTCATAGATTTAGTAAAATAATTTATTATTCTAATTACGAGATGGCGCTAACTTTAGTTCAAATTATTTCCAATCATTAAATTATTCCGTTATAATTCAAGGGCTAGAATTTGGCTTGTAATTTTGGATTTATTTGATTTGAAATGAAAAATAAAAATGCATCATTGTCCAAGGAAAAATGCCAACTCATGTTGTGTTTAATTTTTATAATAAAAACAGTTGCAAATAAAACTTAAAATGTATTAAATATATATCAATAAAATTCTTTTATTTTTATTTATAATTGTTTTATTATAAAAATTAAAAACTACACATGATGTGAACAGGCCCCATTTATACTTTTGGTGGCCCTAGGCGCAACATCATTATGAGGCCTAAAAAAAAATTCTATTTTCAGCTAATCAAATTCATACGCATTTTTTTAAGTGTATTGAAAATAAAAATCAACATTTCCATAATAACTTGTTTTAATAAAATAGAAATAACACAACATTGACATGTACAGTATATATTTGCATTAATAAAAATATAAAAATAAATCAGTTCAAATTTAAATTAAACAAATTTAATAACAAAGTTTTTTTCTGGCTTTAGTTTTAACAAATACATCTATACTGTCATCACAATTAATCGAATCCATTACATCTGATTCAATGCATAATAACGACAGGACACTTGATTTATTTGTGTGCATTTGTGTGTTTGTGTATTTGTGATTTATTTGTGTGTTTATTTGTGTATTTTTTACTCATTTCAACACTGAAAACAAGCGTTCAGCACTTGCATTTGAAATAGGAACCGTCAAAATAGCGTTTCTATGTTTGGAAAAGTAGACCTTAATCCATTGTTTACAAATGTATGCATATTTTTTATTAAAGATTTTCTTCCTTTGTTATTAAAAATTACTTAATTTTATCAATAAATTTTCCTGAGATAGTTATCAGTCCGTAAGTTTGTAAAATTTTGTTAATACTAGTCATGTACTTGTCTTGATCTATATCTATCTTCAAACAAATGTCAAACATACCTAATATGTCTAAATAGCTCTTTCATTAATTTCCAAAATTAGCTTATTGCAAATGATATTAAAAGTATTACAACAAACTTTTCTTTCCCATATAATAAAATCTTATCGTTAGGTTGCGAAAACTTCCACACATTTTTTTCCACTTTTTTCTTCGTCTTTAAATTTTGTCTCATTTGTTAATAAATTTGCTTCTTCATTTAAAGTAGCAAAACTATTTCTCATAACTAAAACAAACCCAACTAAAGATTGTAAAAAATATAGATAAAAACAAATCCATATCAGGATCTTGTAGAAATTTACTAGTAGTATATATTCGTTATAAAATTTTGTCTCGCATAACTGTTAAAATTGCTGTTTCTAAATTGTCAAAATGTTCACCAATGACAGACTCTAATTTATAAATAGGTTTTTGTGATTTCATCAAGAAATGCCTCTTTCATTTATTATATCCACATTTCAAAATCAATAGAGCGCCAGCTCTTACGGACCATCTCATTTCACTTAAGCTAGGTTGACACAATCAGAGCACACTCGGACCGAGTTTGCTTGGATGATGTGCGTGCATCCATTTGGATACTACTCAGACCTTTTCATTTGAGTTAAGTAAACTCGGACGGCAACCAAAATACTCAGACCAAGTGGCAACCAATAGTAAACAATGATCTCGTAGGTAGAACAAAGATCTCATGTTTGTGTCAAATGATGGAATTTTAGAATTAATGTGTCTTAAAAGTTCATCAAACTGAATATTAGTAATCGTAGGCAGTTTTGAATGTATTTTTACCCTCATTTTCCATCTCAAGCAAAAAATTGGAAGAGGTGCCTAATTGCTCATACCTGAACAATTATTAAGAGGAAGTTATGAAGCTGATCCATTCTCGAGTCCATAACTCTTCTTCCGTCTAATCTGTTTATTAATGACTGTCTAGCTCCTGCAATAATATATCAGCAATAGCACGAGATACGTCATTTCATATCAGACTATAGAAAGAATACATTTGGAACCTAAAATGAACTTAAAACTTGGTCGGAGTGCATTTGAACCGAGTTTTCTCCGACCGAATGTACTCTGATCGTGTCAACCTAGCTTTAGTATTTTAACTGTTAAAGTCTAAATGTTTAAGAAATATATCACATCTTGTTGAAGATTAAAAGTAATTACAGTATATCCATTTTGAATAAAACAAAAATATTGTGCTGCTTTCGAACAAAATTCCACGACATAGTTGCCAATTAAATTTAAGGAATGACTAAAGCATGGTATATAATCAGTGCCGGATTTAAGCCAATTGCATTGATTGCATCCAATCGGGTCCCGCGCTTGAGGGGGCCCCATGTTTGTTAAAGTTTATGTAATTAAATATTGTATTAAGAAAAAATATTTTAAAACATGATCATCAATTTTTCAATATTCGCAGAACGTATAAATGGTATGATATAATAAAGGTAGTTATGGAAAATTACAATTACCGAAAACGTCCGCACACTCAATTACTTTTACATTGAGCTTTATCACAATATTTTGGATACAGGTTTTTTTGTCAACAGATGACACCATTTCCATTCAGGAAGAATACTAAGTGGCGGGGCGAAACATGCCCTTCAACAGGCTGCCCACCTTTTGCGGAGGGGTCAGCCGGATTGTGGAGGATGAGGATCGATAGGCGGGCTCAGACCTCATGATAAATATTTTCAAGGGGGTGGAACCCGGGTCCTCCAGAGTGGAAAGCTGAAGCATTTCCACGTAGCCAATCCAGCCAACAAAAATGGGTTTATATTTATAAATGTTACTTATTTTATTTATACATAAAAGCCATATTTTGAGGAGCCCCATGAAAAATATTCCAATTGGGCCCAGCACTAACTAGATCCAGCACTGTATATAATGGGTAGGAGGATGATTTTTTGGGCTAGCTCGTAAACTTGTATAGATACTTTTCATATTGATAACATTATCATAGCTTTGATCTCTTTTATCATAATGTCTTATCATAGACTGTGCACATTTTTGTCTAAAGATGATAAATCTTTTAATTTTTTAATATAATCTTTTGTAAAATATAAGGAATTATGTTGTATAATACTTATATAACACAAATTTGTGAAAGGGAGGCCTCAAATTTTTTCAATGTGCTCTAGTTTTTATATTATGAATTTAATATTTAAAAGTAAGTTTTTTTATTTTGTAACTATAACTATATGCGGTTTTCTATACTGTTGTTTGCAAGGAATAAAGTTTTAAAATGTGGCCCCATAGAGAATGAGGCCCCAGCTTGCATCTAATGTGCCTAATAGTAAATGCAGCCCTGGATGTGAACAACAACTGATAACTGATTTTTAAATTATATAATAATAATCATTATACTATATTTAAAATGAAAGTCTATCTTAAAAATAGTGTATATTATCATGTTAATGTATTCAAATTCAGTTTATTAAAAAATTTACCAACTTTCCATGTTCTCAAAGCTACCTTCAGTTCACATTACCTTGGATAATTGGGACTCAACTCTATACGGTGTGGATCCTTCCCACTCATCTAATAAAATTACCTTCAATTCCTATAGTGACCATGGTGGGGCTTTCTCTGCACAACATTTTCCTGAGAACTTCCTGTTGGGTTAAGGTCTGGGAAACATGCTGCCAACCCATACAGTAAATATTCTAAGATTCAAAGACTTCTGTTACCTGTCATGCCATGACCTGTGTGGTCAGGTACTGTCATCCACAAACAAAATCTGGTACTTTGGAAAAGTTGAACATAGCCCTTCAATAGTTAATGGTAGTATCTCTATCCTCCATCACCATGCAGCAATTAAACATATATGGAGACATTCTGAAATCAATCATAATGCCTGCCCAAACCATGGCAGCAGGATCCCCATAATGGTCATGTTCTATTATGTTCAGTTCTGTACAATGTGTTCTACATTCACATCACAACAGCTGATGTCCAGAAGCATTGCTTCAGATTGAATCTGGACTTGTCTAAGAATATCAATTTGGACCATGGTCCCAATAATGGAGTCTACATGGTTTCTGCATTATTCTAATCTTTTTCTCAAATGGCTGGCAGGAATGGAATATACAAGGCTGAGTCAAATGAAAACCGGAAAACCGTTGTAGAAAATTGAAAACCGCTCCCATTGCGATCAGACCCAGTATGCATACTCATTTATAACTGTGACTGTGTGCCTAAAAAGGCAACATGGCCCTGCTCCGCCTAATGGCACTACAGGGATCTTTCTGCAAGATGGAACTCGGCTTTAATCATTGCCTGAGCTGTCGGCGGGGAAGGAAACCCCACCTCTGCGCCACTTCAGCAAGGGGGCCACACTGATCCAGCAGGCCCTGCCGGGCAGAAGATATTTCAACCTCAGCCCCTTGCACCTGGAGTTGCCAAAGCAATCGAAACCATAGCCGAGAAAGGCAGTACAGAATACCGCTCACACAACTGAACAAACTTCCCACTGAACTTTGATACAACGGCGGAAGGTCCTCCCAATAGGGAGGAACCACGAGTGTCACCCGAACCACGAATAATCGTGGATGGGGCAAGATGGTTCATTAGATCATCTAGTGACCGTGCAAGCAACTCTAACATCACTTAGGTCTTAAACGTGTATCGCTGGTTCAGTAGATCATCTAGTGACCGTGCAAGCAACTCTAACATCACTTAGGTCTTAAACGTGTATCGCTCCTAGTGGAGGGGTGCGCACTCAAAGCGAAGACCACCCCTCTGAGGTCGCGAACGACCACCCACCGGCGAGGGATGGGTGCAGCCTGCTCTACCGACCCTATAGGAATTTCTTCACTAGTTATACTTCTTCACTAATATTTTTCAATAATAAAATTACTGTATTGACAAAAAGAAAAAAAAAAGAGTTTAACGAATTTTGAGATTTTTATTGAATTTCTGCAAAACAAATTTATCTAAAAAATAAAATTTTATCAAAAACAATAAAATAAAAAAAATATATTTTGTTTTATGACAAGGCTATGAATGTATTTTTCTACTTGTAGACATCGTTTACAGATTTTTTTATATTAATTGAATTTTTTCATATCTAAGTTAACTAAACTGACAAATTTCAACCAATTTATAATTTGCTTCGTCAGAAAGCTACAAAATGTCTTAAAGATATTGGGCATTATTGTCTGTCCAAGAAAGCCGAGCTTAGCTAAAGTGAATGAGTCCAAACATGAAAGGGAGAGTCGCAGTCGGTATAATGACGGTTGGGAATATTGAATTAATATTATATTAAGTTCTGTTAAATATACTATTTCCAATGGATTTATCCAGCTAGGAATTCCCGCAGCTGTCTACTCGGGTTCCCCAAGCCCTTTCAACGAGCCACTGTTCACACCAACCCCCACTCAAGTCACACATAGTGTGGGGGCCTCTTCGCCTGGATATTGCCAAACTCTGGTCCCATGTCCCCACGTGACCCAAAGGAGACATACGGGCGTTTCCAATATGGCAGCCCCTCTGTTGGAATGCACCAAAGAAGAGCAGCATGGAGTGATCCGTTTCCTACACAGTGAAGGCACGAAATCAATAGAAATCCATCAACACATGTTGGCATAGGATGGTGCTGCATGTGTATCGCTCCAGTAAGGAATGACGGCACTCGACATCACCAAAGCCGAAAAAGTTCCGCAGCCAGCCATCTGCAGGAAAGGTGATTCTGACATTCTGGGACCACAAGGGTCCCATGGTGGAACATTATATGGATAAGGGCAAGACGGTGACCAGTGCCACCTATAGTGAATTGCTGCATGACATTCTGAAACCTGCTATATGCACCAAATGCCGCGGACTCCTCTCAACAGGCGTTCTCATCCAGCATGACAACGCGCGTCCTGATAAGGCTCAAGCGACCGTGGCGACTATCCAGGACTTGCGTCTAGAGTGCCTCCTCCATCCTCCTTACTCTCCTGATCTCACGCCCTCCGACTTCCACATCTTTGGCTCGCTAAAGGACTCCTTAGGTGGCCACAAGTTCGCGACCAACACGGAGATAAAACAGGCGGTGCATGAGTGGTTGCAAGCGCAGCCAAAAGATTTTTTCCCGAGGTATCCATGCCCTCCCGACTCAGTGGCAGAAATTCATCGAAAAGCAGGGAGGACTACATTGAAAAATAGTGTACTTGTTCCAACTCTGTCTATAATACAGGAGCTGTAAAAAAATATTTCTGGTTTTCATTTGACTGACCCTCGTATATGGCAGATTTACTGGCATATAACCCAGCACTGTTCAGTCACCTGCGACTGTTAACAGACAACAAGGGTGCCTGTGGTACATGAAAGGTCTGTAGCTAACTGGGTGAGGGTCACTGTCATGTTTTTCTTGCTAAGATAGATAAGTGTTAATCCTCTTATTGATTGGTACTTCACCAATCATGCCTCTGTATACATACAGCTGTTCCTTTGCATTTTTCAGCTTTCCAGAGAAAAGAAATGATGCTTTTTTGCTATATCAAAAGCTACAGCAGTTGGGGTACGTACGTTCTTCGACTTAGCATCGATTTCCACGTTAGTGACATCAGATGTATCACGACCAAAAGCAAAGTAGGTCTACATCATGCTAATGCTACTTGCTCAAAGTCAAAAAATGGCACTTTTTGTCATAGTTGGCAGATCATACGTTGGCACAATGCTGATCGACTCGTTTATTCAGGGGGCATGCGCATAACTCACGCTGACGTTATATCTCATCAAACCGTTTTGGATTTCAATGGCTCTGTATATATTGTAAAGACCGATATAACGTCCCGAGGTTCCACAATATGCTAGAAATTAATAATATACTTTATATAATAAATATTAAATAATTTATGTATTAATATAGAAATATCAAAAAAACACAATACCATATTACTTCGAATTTAAGCCGCACTTTTTATTCGGATTTTTAAGATGTAGTTACTTCGAATTTAAGCCACACTTTTTATTCAAATTTTTAAGACGTAAAATTTGGGTGTGATGAATATTTTAACATCTTATTTCTGCCGATCTCCAATATTCAGGTTTTTGCTTTATATTTTAACATCTTATTTTTCCCGAGCTCCCACTCCCCAACGTTTGGGCTTTTGCTTTACGCTCTTGACAGAACTTATTCTCTTGACTGCTGGTCCAAAACTGACTGTTCCTCGGCTGCTTATGGCCATCTTCCGCTCTTCCGGGGTCGGCCGACTCTTCGCTCGAGTGACCCGGAAGAGTGGGAAACGTTCACTGATTTGAATCCGTTCAAAACAGCCAATACATTCAAACGCATGGCCATTAGAATTAAAAAAAAATTTCGTAGCCAATGATTCTTGACACGATATATGCATCAGAAGTGGCTCGATGCCAAAAATCAGACTTCGGTTTCAAGAAAACTCACGGTATAAATATATATACATATATTTATATATTTAAATTTTACATATATTTATAGAATATTGAACAAAATTTAAAAACTAAATTTCGAAGTTTAAAATCAAAACTTCTGATAAAAGTTTGAGAAATGAGCTTTTATCGGAAATTTTGCTGCAAAAGTTAGAATGACTAACAAGACATGCTCCGAGAAAAGGGCGCTTTTTTCGGAACGTATCTTTGCGCCGATTATAACGGTGGTCGGCGAAAAGATACGCTTTGATGGACCGCCTCACGTCGCATTTTTCTCTTCCACGTCACAAATGTATCCCGAATTTGATTGTTGATTAAGCATTTATATTTGAATTATACCTCTTAATAATCGACTGATCGAACTATCTATTGATACCATCTTTATTTATAAAGTTTGGTTCCTTTTCGTTTTTACCCAGTTGGCAAGCACCCCTTGTGAGTTCAGTGCCCCATTCAGTTGCCAGTGGCACAATATTGTTAATTTTTTTTTTGTACCGTATTCGGTGTTAATTAATGTTTATGTTTTCATTTTCATAAATCAACTGAAAAAGTATAAGCATTAAATTGTCTCTAAAACTTAATGAACCAATCCCCTTTATTTCTTTAATCCTCATCTCATTTTACACGGTTATAAAGAACATATTCTCGACTTTTCTTTATCTTCTTTAGATCAATTTACATGGTTTACAGTTTAATTGAACATATCCTTCTATTTTGTATGAATTCTGCATCTCGCTTTACATGGTTTCGGTTTGCATGATTTTTCCAGGAACATATCTACTGTGTAAATTGAGGGATGAATGTACCTACATATAATAATGATTTGAAAAGAGAAGAAATTTATGTAGGCAGCACAAAGTGTTGTCTAAAAACTAGGCTTAATGAACATAAACGGTTGATAGAGGCCACAACGCCCGATACTGCTCTAGCCAGATCTTTTTATGAATATAATATCACAATCTACTGGAACCAAGCAAAGATTATTAAACTAATAAATAATTCTGATGATTTAAAAATTGCAGAATCCTTAGTTATATATGAATATAAAAAACGATACCATGTGATAAATGACAACCAGCCATCAATAGTACCGCCACAGTGGCTGATTTAAGAATTAATTTTGTAGTGCCTAGTTTAATTTTTTATTATTATTTTTGTTTATTCTGCTTTGTTTTTTTATATAACTAGAATTTATTTTGTAAATATTTTATACAATGCTATAATATTCTAATATAATATTTCACTGCTCCATTACTTCCGTATACTAATAATAAAAGCTTCAGCTTGTCAGGCAGGAAAACAAACCAATATCAACAGAATGTTGTTGTGTTGATATTGGTTTTCTTTCCCTGCCTGATGAGCTGAAGCTTTTATTATTGCTATAATATTATATTTAATTTTAAATTGTATTCATATTAAGTTTTTTGCATTTGAATAACATTCTATTACTTATACGTTATTTGTAAGTTGCTAAGGATGACTTAGTAAAGCTGAAAGTTCTTCAATTCTATTAAAGCTTAATTCCACTCTTGATGTGTGGTGTGTTATTCATGATTAAAAAATAATTGTTTATGATTTATATAGAGGTTATAAAATCATTGGCAATATTTTTGACAATAAGAAGAATTTAAAATATCAAATAGACATAATTATTGGGAAATTAAATAATAAGATCTCGCCAGATGTAACTTTAAGTAATATTAAGGAAATAATATGTGCAAAATTTGGATTAATGCAATAGGTATTTATCAACTATACAATAATAATAGTAATATTACACTATATTCTTTTCATATTTACAAAGATTAGTTCATAAATATGAAAATTCAGCTTAAATATATCAAGAATATAATTTCAAATGAGATAACTCTAATAGCTACTATATCTTTCAAAGACCTTCTTGATAGGAAGAGCATTGAAATAGTTAATAAATTTATATCATGAGAATTAACAAATAACTATTTTGATTTCAGTGTTCTGATAAAAATCACAAGGTATTATGAATTTATATGCATCTCTCTAGTTCAGTGTTTTTCAAAGTGTAGTCTGCAGACTCTGGAGTTCAAAAACATATTTATATGTATTTTAAGCTTTCTACAAAATAGTAAAAAATTATTTCAATAATAATCTTAAAATAAAAATTTAATAAATTAACATCATATCTGCATGAAAAAATATAAATCCAATTCTAATCTAATATAATAGATTAGTTCTGTTTGCATGCTTTGAGAAATTAAATAATTCAACACTGGGTTATCTGCAAGTTTTTTCCCTTAAAAAGGACTCACAGTCAGAAGAAAGGTCAAGGTTGAGAAACACTGTGACTGCACTAGTCAAATCAACTAAATACAGAATGTATTTTTTTTAATTCTTTTTTAACAGTATTTAAATATTTTATGTGTTTATAACATTATGTTCTGGAAGTTTATTTTTTGTCTAAGTATTTAAGCCTTATGACAGTTATCTACTATATTCAATAATGCATTAGGAAAATAAAATTATTATTAATAAATCATTAATACTCATATTAATAGTTTTGGCTTCGTCTGATAAGTAAGTCTCCATAGTAAAATATAAGCTTCCCGAAATGGAATTCTGCCATAGGTCACCGTGGTCTAATCGGTTAAAGCATTGGGGCACTATCCCAAAGATCCCAGTTCGAGTCCGGTAAAAATTTTGTGGTTGGCAAAATTTTATTTTGGGAAAATTAATTTAAAAATTATAGTATAATCATTAACTACTAGATGGCGCCACCTTAGTTCTAAATTCTAAATTTAATTAATTAATTATTAACTCAACAGATGGTGGCACCAGAGCTTTAATTCAAAAATAATCGTTATAAAAATGTAATTTAGACTTTGTCTGCCAGGGGAAGTTTGGCTAGGTTGTTTGGTTGATTTAAATCATTAATACAGTAAAACCTCAATTTTACGAACTATAGGGGGCAAGACTAGTCCGTAAAATCGAAATAAAATTTTTTTATAAACATTAATTAGCATTTTCAACATACCTGTATTAATTAATGTGACTTATGCCTAAAAACTTACCTAAATATTAAATTTAGGTAAGTTGTTAAAATAAAAATGACGCATTATGCAATAAATGAGTGCTTTATTTTACACGCAATACAGTACTGTAGACAGTTAATGCAAATATTGTATTAATATTATTTATTTTATTTTTTGGGATGGTGTCCGTAAAATCCGAAGTCTGTAAAATCGAGGTTTTACTGTATTATCAATTGTGCAACTGAGGGATTATTATATGAAATATTAAATATCATGGAAACCTGATGCATCACGAAATTCAGATCTGCTTAAACATAGTTAAAATTTAGAATATCAATATGTTTATTATATATTTTTATTTTTAGAATAACTATTTTTTAATAATTTTTATTAGAATATAGTATTTATTATTGTAATAAAAGTTAGCTTTTCATTATACAGTCTATGATAAAAAGGTTTTGACATCTACCGTAGGGGCTTCATTAGAGGAAGTAGTTTCGATTGTAAATTCTGGAAAACCTCTGCATAGTAGCTTGTAATGAAATAGACCGTTCTTACCATGGTAGAAATAGGGGACGGGAATATTTCACAGAGGGGAGAATTTCTATGACGTACTTGACATGAGTAATGCGATCTGTATTCTTTCACTTTCCATTTTATGTATTTGACCCATGGATAATGCGATCTGTATTCATTTCACTTTCCATTTTATTAAACACAGAAGACAATTTTATTTTTTATTCTTTCACTTTTCATTTTATAAAACACGGAAGACAATTTTATTTTTTTATTATGCTCTTTACAAGATATAAAAAGTCAGTATTGAAATTAATGTCAATATAGTTTAGAAAATTATATAATGTTTTGTTTTTTGTTCTGTGAATATAGAAGCGAAAATTTCTAAGTTTAAAAATCTTATTTCGATATGATTTTTTCATATAAAATTTGTTTTTAATTGTAAGATAATAAATACACGTTAAACACTCAAAAGTTCGTTTATTTTAAGTATTTTCAGATATGCATATAATAAAAATATGAAACTGTATAATACATAACATATTTAATGGGTAAAGCATAGAGCTTTGGTGGAGTTGAAAAACAATTTTTTTTTATAATTTGCTATTCTTTGAATTCTTAATATTGAAATATATTGCTGTAAAACATTATTATACGCTAGATAATGGTTATAGAATAGCATGAGAAAAATATGTTTGTTTTTATATCACTTCTTATTAGAAAACACACGAGGTAATGTACCACCTCAAATCCTAAAGGTCACCTAAAGATCACCTAATAGTATATAATTCTTATTTTACGTACAATAACCTTTTTTATAAACAATGTATAGGTCGGGACACCTATACATTGTTTATAAAAAAAAACTATATAAAAATATTATAAAAAGGTCCTACTATAGGAGGACCAATGGCTGGCATTATAGCTGAGTTAGTAGTGCGCCACAAAGAAAGTAAGCTGTCAGCATTAATTCATACTGATATTAGACTTATTACTAGGTACATTGACGATGTATTTATCATCTGCGATAATAATAAAAATCCTTTATCCATCCTAGAATGTTTTAACGACAATACCTTGGGCCTTAATATTAAATTGGAACAAAAGTCACAGATAAATGTCCATTACTTGGATGTAGATATCTCAATCCGTAATAACTGTTTCTATATTACTGTTTATAGAAAAACTACTTATGCACCTGTATTCATTCCAAGGTGGTCGTATGACCCATTTAATTATAAGATGGCAGCCTTCCGTTTCCTACTAAAACGAATGGAAACACATTGTAGTACAATAGCTGCTAAGGAATTAGAATTCGATATAATTACTGAACAAGCAAGGTTACATGGGTATAACTACACCTTTATAAATAATTTAAAAAGGTCTCTGCAAATAGGCGTGCAAAACACCACCAATTATACTGTTCCACCCATGAACATTACATCCTATACCAACTCTGTCAAGTATCATAAGCCTATGCAGACCATCAAGAAAGCACTCAACAGTAAAAATATTATGCTCCCGTATAATAGACTTGACACTGTTTACCATACTATAAAGAACGTCAAACCTACAATACCTATGTTAGACCGTTCAGGAGTGTACCTTATACCCATGTTTAACTATGATTTACAAAGAGAAGAAATTTATATAGGTAGCACAAAGCGATGCTTAAAGACCAGAATTAGCGAGCATAAGCGATCGATTGCAAAGGCGGAACTAGACACTGCTCTAGCTAGATCCGTGTATAACTATAATATCTCGATTAATTGGGATCAGGCAAGAATCATTAAAAAATTTAGTAGTAATGATGACATAAAAATCGCGGAATCTCTTGTTATACAGCAATATAGTAATAAACATCACGTGATAAATGACATACAACCGTCGATCATACCGCCGCAATGGCTAGTCTTGTAATGTTTTTATACTTCCGGTTTAGAATCGGATTTTATTTTATTTATATTTTATTATTTTTATTATTGTTTTTATTATATATTTTATTATTTTGTTGACGTTTTATTCTGTTATCAAAATTATTACATATTTATTTTCTTTGTAATATATTATATACAATGTTACGACTTCGATATTTAATTTTAAATGTATTCGTTTTAAAGGTATTCTAAATGTATTCTTTTTCAGTTTTTTAAGTTTGTATAACATTCGAATATTTTATTTGTTTATGATGCTGACGATGGCTTAATGAAGCTGAAAGATCTTCAGTTATAATGAAGAACATTTCCACTTATAATTTGTGCTGTAATATTTATAATTAAAAAAGAAGTGGGATGAATATATGCAAGGTTTAAAGAACAAAGTTTATTAGTACTAATTGAAATAACTCAGTCAACTATGGAATTGGCTGAATTATTGCAATTAGAAGATAGTAGGATATGGATTTTAATACTAATATTTATTAGAACTGTTGGATAATCAAGTCCTTCCTCAGAATAATGAAAATACAATACAAAAATTTAAATACAATTCAAAGTTGAAGTTGAATGCATAGTCATTAACCTAATACATCCAATATTCATAATCTTAGTAACATTTCCTCTCAAAATGTTCAGCACTTGAATCTGGATGAGCTTATTTTGCTATTGTTTTAACATTCCTTTAAAAAGAAATCCAGTTTTATGGCATTCTAGAGTTAAAATGAAATACAACTAATATTTACCAAAAAGGATTTAACTTTAACAAAGTCTATATTATTAATAATCTTTAACAATTAGTATACTGTAATATACTAGTATATGTGTTATAGGTTCATTTCATAATCACCCTTTTTATTTTAGTTTTACTTATGAAAATTTGAAAGTCTTATTCATATTTGGCCATTGTTTTTATATCTTTATTTCCTTGTAAATAAATACATTTAATTGTTAAATGAATAACTAGTAGCAACACTGACAATTAAAGACAACAAGCAGAACTTCAATATAGCAGCTGTCATTTTATAACTTGTCTAATTTACATATGACACAATTCTTTTTTAATTACAAAATTTATAAAAATAAAAAAATAATTTTAATTATTTCTATTTAATTTCTAAACATATTTTAAGCTTTTTATTTTATTACTATCACCATTATTATTATTTTTTAAGATATCTACTTGAAATTTTAAGGATATCTTCCTTATACAACATTCTCCAATTCTGTAAGCATATTCCAATTTTTCACAAAATTAATTTTATTTAATTATGTATACAGTAGATTCCAAATTAACTGGGGTAATGAGAAATTAATTTTCCTGGATAATTTGCAAAATATATAAAAAAAATCTGAATTATGGACAATATGCATTTAATATTATCAAATAAATAAATTATATATACTGTATACATACTAGTTAGCTCCTGGTCACTATGTGCCCAAATACACTAAAACGAAACATTTATCTGTCAAATTTGAGATTTTTCATTTATTTAGCATAACCTTGTATACAATGCTTTTGGTTGTTTTTCTCATTCTCCAGACCAAACATTGAAATTTTCTTTACATGAAATTGGCAACTAACAAACTATCGATTTACCGATTCAGTTATTTAGATAATAATTATAATTTTTATCTTAAAATAAAAAATTATAATTTCTGAAATGAATAAAATATTTAAATCCTGAATTAAATTAATTATTTAAATGCAACATTTATGTAGCCTTGATGCGCCGAATGCAAACTGAACTCTCAAGAGGGGGAACAGTCAACATTTTTTGATCAGAAAAGACAGAAATTAAAATCAAATAACAAAAAGAAGTATACAAATATAAATAGGAAGTAAACTATGATAATTTAAAGCAAAATTTATAATTAGATTGGGATTTAGTTTTCTAAAAGATGCAATTAAAGATTCAAAGCGAGAGAAAATACTAACGGCAACACTTCTGGCATGGGTGTTCACACATGCCAGAAACATGGACCCTACACGCTTATTCCTTTATTATATACGATATTCAAATGTTTTATTATTTATTGAAAAAGGAAATCAATATTACAAGGAATTAGTTTTGATTACTTGTAATATTGATTATTTGTAATATTGACTTTCTTATAAATTACCAAATGTAAATCAAGCAATGTTATCTTGTGTATTTATAAAAATTTTATAAACTTCAATATAAAGACAAAAATAATAAAAGTAGATGTTTAAATAAAAAAAATAGTAAAAATTAATTTATATGATGATGTTCTTTACAGGAAGTTTGTCATCTTATTTATAGTTCTAACATGATTAAGTTATATGAAATAACATTCCACATATTGTATTCCAAAACATTGTATTCTAATTGTTTTTTGTGTAAAGCTGATGATGACTTCTTAAAGTCGAAAGTACTTCTATAATAAAATTATCTTTTTCCACTTTGAATAAGGCTTATTTATAGATATACTAGTTATATATCTGATTGAACAGAAAGTTCTTGCACTTTTGGATGCATTTTATTTAGCCAAGAAAATTTTATGTACAGAATTGACTTCAATCATCAATGTAATCACCATTGTTGACAACTTCTTACCAACGCTTATGCAAGGAATAGATGTCATCTCAATTAAACTCTGGTGGCTGCAATTTGAAGAAGTTGGTCAGGCTGGCCTCCAAGTTAGCTTCATTGTTGAACTCCTTGCCAGCCAGGTGACGGTAGAGTGCGGCAAATAAGTAGTAATCAGAAGGTGCAATGTCAGAGGTATACAGTGGGTGGGGCAAGACCTCCCAGTTCAGATCCAGTAGCTTCTGGCAGGCCTGCCTAGCCACATGTGGCCGTGCATTGTCATTGCATTGTGGCATTGTCATTGCATGTGCATTGTGGCCGTGTGGCCGTGTTCTGGTGTTCCGGGCGGGTCTCTGCCAGTTTCTGCTGCAGACAGTCGAGTTGTTTGCAGCAGAAAGTAGCATTGATGGTTGTATTTTGCGGCAGCAACTCGAACATGATGATTCTTAACTCGGATGGGCGGCCGAAGCGTGGTCGGTCTTCGAGGTCTTGATCTTCACTTTTGAAGTGTTTGTACCAATCGTATGCAGTTCTTCTGGCGACAGTGTCCGGGCCGAACGCAGCATTGATGTCGGTGATAGAATTGGCTGGTTTTTTGTTGGAACAATAGTCATAAAGGAGCAGCAGGCAAACTTGCTCTTTGGTTAGCGGATATTGATTGGTCATGGTAAAGTAAAATGAGAGGACTGGATTTGGTATTTTCTTATAGCACGTACCTCAACCTGTTTATATACTACCATAGAACATTCTAGAATGTTTCAGAAAAAGTTGTTCTAGAAAGTTCCAAAAAGTGCGAAAACTTTCTGTTCAATCAGATAAGTGGAAGTTTATTTATGCACTATGATTAAGTTATATCAATATTTATGATGTATTTCTTACTAAATCATTTAAATTATTTTTTTTTCTTGCTAATCATTTTTTACTATATATAATATTATAAAGTGAAATTTTAAACTATAATTGATGTTTATAAAATTGATTTTATTTCTGTTTTAAACAAGTTACTATAAGAAGAAAATACTGTATTTTTCTATACATTTTTATAACAGGCAGTTTATATGGAGTGTAAAATTCTATTAAAATAAAAATAAACAATATTGATCGAGAGAGAAAATTTTATTACAGAAATGTTTTTGACTTATTCACGAGGTCTTCTTCAGCTGTGCTACTAACACAGTAAGGTTACAACAGCAGAGTGAAATGATAGTTTGTGAGGATTGGCGGGTAGAAATTATCTTTTGTAATATTAAAGAGGAGATGGAACATTGATACTTACCAGGGAGGTGGATCCACTCATCTATTCCGTCGCCGCCATATTGGACTGAACATCAATTATTAATGATGTTTAAATAATTTTATTAATGAGTTAAGATTGGAAACAAAAAGAATCGTTATTGAATAATTATGATAAAGTTCTAATTAATATTAATTTGTTAATAGTTTAATATTTTATGCTGTACGATATAATAGCAGAAATATACTATGTAAATGTGATGTGTATAAATCTGTGGTGGCGTCCGAGTGGGCTGAATTCCTCTGCTGTCTGTAGCTACTGTTAGTGTTTTTGTGCTGTTGTTGTCCGGTGTTCGTCGAGTTTTTGTTTATGTTTTGGAAGGTAGTTACAGTAAGTTTCAAGAATTTTGTGGTGGAATGTCAACAGAGGAACTGTTATTTGTTTGTATGCTTTTTGATACTAAATTTTAACTTTGAGTTACTGATTAATAAAATAAGTAATTTCGTAAATGGAACTGACTACTTCTTTCTTGAGGTACTTGATAGACCTGGAGTTAAATATTCACATTAAGATTATGATAAATCGACGGGAGTCGTTGACTGTAGGGGTGGGGTCCTGAACCCTCGAGGGCATGGCCCTCGCAAGTTATTTGTTATTGTTTATTATTTTACATTAAAAATTCTGTTTGTATAAATCCTTTTAATTTCTTCACCATATGCAGCTTGTTTATTTTTTGAAAGATCAAATGACAAACAACTGCCATTTCATCCTGCTATTGTAACCTTTCTGTGTCAGTAGTACCCCAGCAGAAGACTTCACAAGTAGATCAAAAATGTTTCTGTAATAACATTTTCTCTCCTGATTAGTGATGTTTATTTTTATTTTATATAGGAAGTAAAATATGAATTATATGAATAAAATTTTTATTGTTTATATAATGTGTAATATTTAATTTTATTGAATTTTAGTATAGATGATACTGTACCACTATTTACAAAAAAATTTAATACAGTAATGAATTGCAGAGTTGGAACGCTAACTTAAGTTTCAAGCATTCATGTTTACTGGCTGCATTTACATTGCATCTGTTGCAGCAAAGCTTTTTAAAATTATTATTAAAAGATAAAAAAAACAGAAAAGACTAAGAACTGTTTTTTTTTTTTATCTTTTAATTCACTATTTCAATAATGCTTCTGTGAAGATTTTAAAATAATAATATTTTAATATTCACTATTTCAATAATGCTTCTGTGGAAATTTTAAAATAATAATATTTTAATTTATATTTTTAATATTTTATTAGTTACAAGAAGGTGGGGTTTAGAAGTTTATATAGAAGAGTGCTGAGCTATTGTAAAGAACAAGAAGATTTAAAGAAAGAGCTAAATTATATAAAAGCAATAGGGATTGAGCATGGATACTTGAAAGCATTCTTATGGAGGATCCTAAAACAAGTAAGAAAAAGCATGGCCATGAACGACAAGCAAAGAAAGAATAGTATGGAAAATAAAGACTTTTTACCAGTCCCTTACCATCTGAAGAACTTTAATTTCGTAAAAAGAGTAGCCAAAAGTAGAAGCAGAAGATTAGCAACAGAAAGGTCTACTACGGTCTTTAATGCATTAAGAAACGAAAAGGACCCCCTGGAAGAAACCGAACGTAAAGGGGTTTATAGGATTCCCATATGGAAACCAGACAGACAAGTAAGCTCGGCGTATGTGGGAGTTACGAGCAGAAACTTAAGTAAGTGTATAGAAGAACATAAGATAGATATTAGAAAAGCAAGAACGTCCACCTTTCTTGCCCAAAAAGCTTACGCTAGTAACATTGAGGTAAATTGGAAAGAGGCGAGAATAATTAGAAATGTACCACGTCGTACGCAACCAGTAGTAAGTGAATCCCTAGAAATTCTCAAGAGGAAAGAGAAAGAAAACCTAGTAAATGACAGAATAGCATGGGAGCCATCAGGAGCGTGAAATATGCCATAAGTAAACACACGAGCTAACGAGAAGGTCTGATTAAACAAGCCTCACGTATTAGCACACCACGTCCCGTAAGACTGCACTTGTTGAAGGAGCTATTTATGTAAATTCAATTTTTATCATCATTAAAAATAAAACTTGAACTTGACTTGAAAATTCAATTTTATTGTAAAGTTTGACTTGAATTCAATTTAATTTGAAAATATGCATGTTCGTTATTTATGTAAATTCAACTTTTATCATCATTAAAAATAAAACTTGAACTTGACTTGAATATTCAATTTTATTGTAAAGTTTGACTTGAATTCAATTTAATTTGAAAATATGCATGTTCACACATCTCTACTTATAACTGTATTACACATTTATAGTTATATTCACCATTGTAGATTAATTTTGGAATGCAAAATTACTCTTATTTTTGATATGATGTACATAAACAATTCTTATTTTTTTTATTGTATATAATCTTCCACTTATAGGATATACATATATAAAATGATAAGCACTTAAGTTTCGAGTGGAAAAAATAATTTATTAGCATTTTTGGAGTACTTTCGATTTAAAGAAGTCATCTTCAACACTCAAAAGAGCAAAATACAAAACATTTTGAAAAATAAAGTGTAGAATACTTTTCAAATTTAAAATATTTAAAGAAGAAAGAATTAACTACAGTTATTAAATTTATGTAAATATTAAAAAGAAACATTAATATTAAATAAGTTACAAGATTGTCAACCACAAAAAATAAAATTGGTGGCAATTATTAGTATTTATTATTAGTATTTATTGTGGGTTTGTTATGTACCAAGATTATATAAGCCATTGAGGTGGTATGTTAATGGGAGGATTGTCATTTATGACATAGGACTTCTTTTTATATAGTTCAATAATAATGGTCTTGGCCATTTTAATATCTTCTGCTTCATTTGTTCTGACGACTTGCAGCTGACTCCATTCGATGTTGATGTCATATTGGCAGAAATGCTTGATAAGTACTGTGTTAAAGGCTGCCCTTTCTACACTATTTTTGTGTTCCTTTAATCGGGTGTCTAAGGATCTTATCGTACTTCCAACATATATTTCTCACCCATCTAAATCTTTGTTATACAGAGTATGTCAGCTAAATCCAGACAAAATAAACAATTTAATTAAACAAAATTTTATTTAGCAAAAAGAATAAAATTATCAAAATTATCATTTGCATATTAATTTGGGAAAAACAATAAAATTATCAAAATTATCATTTGCACATTAATTTGGGATACCTTTAGATTAAAATTACTCAATGTAATTCCCTTCTGCCTCAATTACTGCCCTCGATTCTTAACCGGAAACGATGACATGCCCTGCGTAATGCCTGCTTGTCCAGGTTCAAAAAACGCTGCCTCAATAGTGGCCTGGAGTGATGCCACATTATGATGTCTCGACCTATTAGAGACCCTTTCAGCAACGCTCTATACATAATAGTCCAAAGGATTCAAATCTGGACTGTTAGGAGGCCAGAATTCTTTAGACCAAAACATAACCACGTTGTCTGACAACCAGTTTTGCACTAAATGACTGGTGTGCACAGGTGTGCCGTCCTGCTGGAAGATGTAGGGTCTCCCGGAAGCCACAGTTTCCATCCAAGGTTTCACTATTGTTGTAAGAACATGCAAGTAAACCTCTTTTGTTATGGTTTCCCCCTTTCCAAAGACATGCAGAAGCATGATGTCACCTGCATTGGAAACAATAGCTAGGACGTGAACACTGGCCGGAAACTTCATCCTAGCTATTACAGGGCATTTCAAGGTCATAGACAAGCCAACAGTCATTTCTCCAGTTTACTTTGGCATCAACAGTAAAAATTTTCTCATAGAAAAAATCTGATGCGTCCTGCAGCTTCATTCTTCATTGAACATAGAAGCAAGTTGCAGTGAGCAACTCTCTTTGTTTTATGCAGCATCAGACAGCACCTGTCGTACTTTTATAACATAGGAATTGTACCGTAGGTCCTCTTCCGCAATTCAACGCATTGTGGCCTCACTCACACCCAATGTTTTAATATTTTCTTCTAAAATTTCTTTGACATATAGTAGAAGTACTTTAAATAAGAATTAAGATAGGAAATGGAATAGAGATAGCATGGAAGATAAAACAGAAGTCTAACATAGTGGCAAATAAAGGGATAGTAACTGGATAGGAAGCTATGTAACTGAAGTACAAATATATTAATAATAAATAGTGAGTATAAATTAAAATTAATAATAAGGTATAGTGGGTATAAAATTAATAATAATAAATAGTGGAAATAGGTTAAATTCAGTGTAGTAATCATAATCCACATTTTACTAAGGGATTTACGCAATTCAAATAATCCTAATCCAGCCAAACTTCCCCTAGCGGTTTATTTTTGAATTAACTGCCAAATTATAATTATTTTCAATTTACACTATGGGTGCCAACATTTGTCGGATTAATAATTAATAATTTAAATTTAGGCTAAGGTGGCGTCATCTATTATTTAATAATTGAACTTTAATTTTTACTAATATCCTGAAATTAAAAATTTGCCTTGGCCTGGAATCGAACCAAGGACTTCGGGATACCGTCCCGACGCCTTACCAGCTAGACTACCAAGGCACTGGCAGATTTTCAATTTTGGGATATATATAATTTAGGAATTATTGGACTTACGCCGACACCAACACTCCCGAATGGGCTAGACCTAGCCTCTATGGCAAATCCGGGCAGACCAATGGCGGGTCCCCTAGCAGAGATGGTGATTAGAAGAGCAGAAAAACAAATATTACAGAGGTTCCAACAGAATTTGAAACTCTATGTTAGATATGTTGACGACTTACTGCTGATATGGAATAAAGGAACAGAAGAAGAGAAGCTACACTTATTTTATAAAGCCTTCATCATAGACAGTTATGGTCTCAAGTTGAAAATGGAGCAGGCCAGTTGCAGCAACATACATTACCTTGATATGGATATAACTATGACGAAAGGGAGAATGAAGATGGCGGTATACAGGAAACCAGTGTATGAGCCGATCCTTATACCCAATTGGTCCAGCAACCCGGTCGCATACAAGAAAACAGCTTTTAGATATTTTTACAACAGAGCCTTCTTATATTGCATGGATAACACAGACCTATTGAAAGAGTTAGAATACATCAGACAAGCTGGAGATCTACACAGATACACAGAACCATTTATGGAAAGCATTAGAAAGAAAGTTCAACAAAAACATGAAGCTACGCACGACAATCCGATACAGAGCGAGGCACAACTAGTACAACAAGAAGGCTATATAGTAACCCTATATAACTTGAAGAAATTTGGATTTGTAAATAAAGCTGCAAGAAAGATGAACAAAAAAGTAGCTGTACAAAGGGAACCGACAGTGTTCGGACTGCTTAGAAATGAGAAAGACCCTAGAAAAGATGCAGAAAAGCAAGGTATATACAAGATACCGGTGGTAAACAAGGACACAAACTCGATCGTGTCATACATTCGTGTCACACTAGGACACTAGCGCAAAGGGTTGAAGAGCATAGAATGGATTTGAACAAAGGGAGGATCACAACGGCACTAGCAATGGAGGCGTATAGTAGTGACTTGGAGATTAAATGGGAAGAAGCAAAAATCGTCAAACTGATAAAGCAAATTAAGCAGGCCCTGACCGCAGAAATTGTGGAGACAAAAGAAGGAAACCTTGATAAACGATAGGACTGCAATTGACCTCTCCCCATCTGGAACTACGTAATAGACATGGTAGACAGCCAAATATGATAACACCATTATTTTTGGTTTGAGAAATTAAGAGATGAGTATATTATCCTATATTACTTCACATTATATGAATCACCATGACAACCGAACGTCTTTAAAAATTGCTTCTTAGAATAAATATTTAAAAAATTGCTTCTTATATTTATTTATTTCATATTATTTTTGAATAGAATATTAAAGAAACGAAAAACGCAGTTCGTTATTGGATTAAGCCTGAAGATGGTATGATAAATACCGAAAATGTTAGCTTAAGGAAGAATTAATAAGACTCAACTGCTAATTAGTGCTTGAAGGTCAAAGTAAGTGTTATAGTTATTATCGATTATTATTTCCAATTTATTATCTTTAATCTACATCAAGGGTGTCAAACTCGCGGCCCGCGGGCCGCATGCGGCCCACAATGACTATATTCGCGGCCCAGCCAACAAAACGTACATAATAATAATAATGACCATATTTTGTTCAATGTTTGCACGTATGTAGTGAAACTACGCACAGGCATACCATTCACCCTCCCCATTAATATTAGCAGCTTATATTTTAGCAACCTACTGACTACCTATAATCTGTCCCAGTTAAGAAAAACCCTGATGTAAACAAACCGTTTCTCTGAAATTTATATTCATGCTCTCTAAA
>AYEL01048778.1:0-15532 GCA_000484575.1 Olivierus martensii
GATATTCCTGGCCAGCCTATGGTGGGCTCTAAAAGTAACCATCGCTAGGTATAGAATATCGTAAGTGTGATATGGCGACTTAAGCTATATGGCATTCCCACCATCTAGCCATATCATCTCAAAGAATCTCTATCGAATCCAAGTTTTATCTAAGAAAAATCTATATGAGTTCGGATGCTGTATGTTTTTTCACATCGGCCATCACTAACCGTTAGGTAGAATTCTAATGATAGCTAAAGGTATGAAAAAAGATCGAAATCTATTTCAAGTATTAAAGTTTGTGTGATATTCCTGGCCAGCCTATGGTGGGCTCTAAAAGTAACCATCGCTAGATATAGAATATCGTAAGTGTGATATGGCGACTTAAGCCATATGGCATTCCCACCATCTAGCCATATCATCTCAAAAAATCTCTATCGAATCCAAGTTTTATCTAAGAAAAATCTATATGAGTTCGGATGCTGTATGTTGATCCTCGTCTTGTACAGTTCGATTCAAACGTGGCGTTAAAAAATTATGCTTTACTAAAATATATTTCACTAGAATTTAATACGCCGATCAACAAAGGATAAGAAAAAGTTCGAGAAATCTCTTTAAATTGACCTATTGAAGAATTCTATCTTCAACTTTTACAGACGATAATCTATAGCATTGGTCTCAAACTGGCGGCCTGCAAAGCAATTTTTATGGCCCGAGATGTTTTAGCATGGTTTAAATACAAGCAGTGACGTAACCAGGATATTTTTTTGGGTGGGCCACACCGATGTGAAAGAACATTCTCCGATCCCTACACGAGGTAGGCAAGTTATGCTTGCCTCTTGTAGGGATCACTTCAATCCCCATTCAACAATCAGGTAAATATTCAAACGTAGCGTTAAAAAATTATGCTTTACTAAAATATATTTCACTAGAATTTAATACGCCGATCAACAAAGGATAAGAAAAAGTTCGAGAAATCTCTTTAAATTGACCTATTGAAGAATTCTATCTTCAACTTTTACAGACGATAATCTATAGCATTGGTCTCAAACTGGCGGCCTGCAAAGCAATTTTTATGGCCCGAGATGTTTTAGCATGGTTTAAATACAAGCAGTGACGTAACCAGGATATTTTTTTGGGTGGGCCACACCGATGTGAAAGAACATTCTCCCGTATGCGCTTTATTAAATCGTATTTACGTAACAGAATGTTTGATGATCGGTTAAGCAATTTAGCAATCATGTTCATCGAGAGAAAAATCGCAAAAGCTCTCGATTTGGACAAAGTAATCAATCGTTTTGCATCATTAAGTAAAAATCACCGCATAATTTTGTATTGAGCTGATATCAAATAAATACCAGTATTTTGAAACTTTATTTATTCTTTCCAGCTAATCTCATTAAGTACTGCGTAAAATGTGCAAAGGACGCGATTTTCACAGCTTGTAAATAAAAATTTTTTTATCGCTATTAGCGTGAAATTATGTGGGCTTAAATTATGCTTGTGGTTTATTTTCATTTTTAAGGAATACAAGGCATCTTAGATTATGAGGCGTTTAATATATTCGGTTGTGGAGTCTTGGGTTATGTGGAGTTGAACTTTTTCGGTTTTCAATTTTACGTTTCGGGTTATATATATTCAGGGTGGGCCAACACATGGGCCAGAACTTTCATTGCATGGGCCATGGCCCACCCGTAGTTACGTCCCTGAATACAAGTTACAATCGGAAATTTATTACAATTTAACGTTAATAAAACAACAATGTAAAGTTTTAAAGCGTACTGTACTCAACCTGTGCTGTGCTATCAGCTTGGTCTTTCCTGAATACAAGTTACAATCGGAAAATTATTACAATTTAACGTTAATAAAATAACAATGTAAAGTTTTAAAGCGTACTGTACTCAACCTGTGCTGTGCTATCAGCTTGGTCTTATTACAATAATATAATAATTATATAAAACAAAATCCTTCGACGTTCTTTGGCGCCCTGAGCGAGCGCTCCGCTCGATCGTAGGTTGAGCCGGTCGTGATCATAAGTTTTCGTTCATTATTATAGCATAGTGAGAGAGAATATCATTTTTGAGTTAATGTTAACCATTACTGTATGTTATTGTATATAATGCCTTGTTGTTGTTTATTCAGTTCTTCAGGTGATCATGGATAAATTTTCAGTCATCCACAGACTGTCAATAGCTAGTAGTGTTATGAATGCACAATTAGTTTTTTACAATTTATTACAGTCATCATGAAACTAATAGGCTTGTTACATGGTATGCTATTAAACGGCTATGTTATCTCGAAAAGGAAACATTTCCAGACCCATATTTGTATGGACTTTGCTTTATTCTGATGAGTAGCATTAGTGATTTAAATTTAGTCAGCCCTTTTAGGAACATCCTATATATTATTAAAATGTGATTTTTCAATAATTTTAAGGATTAAATTAGTAACAATGATTGTTACTATTGCAGGGTATCAGTTGGGATTTTCGAATTCTATTTTCATATCCGCGTAATGATTCAATGGAACCATCCAAATGATATTTTTCAAATTTACATAATTAAAAATCAATTATAGTAGGCTATATTAAACTTACCGGTTATACGTAGTAGTTTCCTTAATGCCTTTTAATTACTTAAATTTTCGTTCTTGTTTCCCCTTAATAATCTTTTTACTTTGGCTGGATTGACTGCGTGAAAAATCACGCAGCCAATCTGGCGGGCCGATAGTAAAAATGGATTCGAACCTGGTCCTCCAGATTTCCATTCTGGAGGATCCGGGTTCGAGTCCGTTTTAATTGTCGGCCCGTCCCCTTGAAAATATTTATCACGAGACAATACCCATCGTTTTTCCTCCTCCACAATCTAGCTGGCCACACCACACCAGGCAGCCTGTGAAAGGTTGTTTCGTCCCGTCACTTTGTATTCTTATATAGTGGAAAGTGACGTCATCTGTAGTCAAAAAATAGTCTTTCATTTTTTACTTTCATTGATAATCAAAGGATTTTTAATACAAATTTCAAATGTATCTTCATTCTACAATATGACTTGTTTCCTCCATGATCCTTCTTATATGGAGGTTGAGGTATAACTTTTTCTTCTGGATGAGTAATATCTTTTCTGATTCTAGAACAATGGTTCTCAACTGCGGCCACCAACGATTTTAATATGGCCACAATAAAATATTTTTGTTTATAAATGGATGACATAGTTTAAGGAAATGTTCACTATAACTCTTAATCTATTCATTGAGTTTATAGAATTATTCCATATATCAGAGCCAGATTTTGGCGGGTGAGGAAAAAATGCGCCTTTCTAATAAATGAATATTTCTTGTGTGATACTTTTGCACCTTTCCAAGGCAAGTAAATTGTTTGCTCACTTTAATCCCAGCAACATAAATCAGAATAATAAACGCATATTAACATAAAAATCCAAATATCTCAAATTTTATAGAATAGCATATTATTTCACAATATAAACCATTCGCTTGTATTTTTGCCATGTATACAAATTTTTTATACACAACTTTATTAATATTTGGACATCATTGCTTCTTGTACACAAGAATTTATAATTCATACAATTCAATTATACCAACAAAAACTTTTAATAATTATTGCATTATGTTGTATCATCAGCATATACTTTATAAAGTTTAGAACAGAACAGTTGCCCATACAATGATACAAAAGCATCTTTCATTCAATAGTCTATAAATTGATCTATCCATGAATTATGTTGATTTTTACAAAAATTTCTTTCAAACTGAAAATAATTTCCTTTTTAAATAAACTTGTTTCTGAAGTTAAATACAGTTTAACTTTGAATTGTTTAATGTAGTTTACAACAATGTAGCAAAAATTTTAGGAAAACATTTAAAAATGAAATATTTTATGATGAAATTAATTTTAAAACTATTTTGTTTTAAAAGGGTTACTAAGTGTATAGAGAACAAGCATTTTCAAAAAGAACTAAAATCAATTACTTTCCAAATGTTTTCTTTATCATCAAATAATTAAAGTTAAGAAATTAAAATACACATCAGAATAATTTTTAATGGTATAGCACGGGTGGCCAACAGGTCGATCACGGGACAATTTGTAGTCGATCTTGTAAGTTATCGGATGACTCTCTTACTACATAGTGCCTTCTCTAGACAACTAAAGCCAAAATTTCGCTTTATTGCTGAGTATGCTCAAAACAGAATAGCCGGAAACGGCAGAGCATTTAGACAAGATTCTAAATTCGCTGACGATACCAATATGGCGCCTACGAATTGAGAGTTGTGAGAATTGAAATGAAGTGTTGTGGTTAGATTTATGAGTAAAGAAAAGGAAAAAACCGTTGCCGCTGCCGGATATCTCGTTTTGGACTAATGTCTTTTTGGGATATGTGGTTTTGGGCTCCTATCTCTATTCTCACCATCAAACGAAGAATTTCGAAGGTAGATTGTGAACTCTTTTTACATATCTTAATGAGAAACAAGTTGGCCATCCCTGCTATAGCGCATATATATATACTGTATATTAAAGAAATTAGTTATTATTATTCAAAACAGATGGCATTAATTGTTAAGTTTGGTCAAGGAAGTTGAGTTTGGTCCATCAATGGCAAGGATCCTTGATCAATGGGTCCAATATCCTTTTTTCTCTATCTAGTACTTTAAGTTTGGTGCTCAATTAGCACCATCTACTGCCAACAATATAAATTAAAATTTTGATAAAAATTAAATTCCATCCTGTAGGATTAAAGGATGTGGTGATTATAGTATTTTCTGTCATTAAACAGAACACACTATAGAATTTCATGAAAATCTATTAATTACTTCAAAAGTTATTAGTGGAGATGTAAACAGAAATAAGAACATAGGCTATAATCTTATATGAATAACATAATTTTAACTTAAATGGATATTTGAAGGATCTATAAAAATAAAATATGAGATTAAATTCTTTAGTAATTGCTCTTTATTATCTTTATAACATCAAATTAATTTTCACAAAAATTTTTATAAACAAACTCTCTTGTGAAAATTATTTAACATTTAATTAACACTGTGCACAGTTAGTGAGGCAATAAAAAATATAAATATACAGTTATGGAAGGTTATCTATATAGTAAACAACATATCACTATAAAAAATATTGTGTGTAATAAATATAACATGTGGGACGGAATTGCATGAAACACCTCTTTCTCAAGATTGCTTCAAATCCAATTAAGAAAAAAATATTGTTATAAAATATAAAATTTCCTGAAATAAATTTGTTCTATTTTCTTTTAAGAATAATTAATTTTAAATAAATACTTTGCATTAAAAGTTGAAAAATTAACAATTTAAACAATTTATATGCAATATATTATGATATGAATAAAATCATGTCTTAAAAAATAATTTTTACAAATTTAAGATTTACTTTTTTTACTGTAAATTAACAGTATAGAAATATTTATAAAATTCCTGTTTGTTCAAATTAATACACATTTATTTTTTTATGGAAGAGATATTATTTAAATATAAAAAAATTAATTTTATGCAAAACTTCTGAATCTTAGTCACAAAATGAATAAATGTTAAAAATAATTACATTTTTCACATGAACTAATAATTCCTCTTTCTCTTTACAAATTATATTTAAATCTTAGAAAACTCAGTTAGATAAATATATTTGATTATATGAACCATAAATAATGAGTTATAAACCAAAATCTCTTACAAAGATTATACTTTCTTTGTTTTTGGTTCTTGTTTAACTTCTTCACAAAGATTAACCAATCCATTAAATCAATGTTTGCATAAATGCATACATTAATAGATTTTTTGTTTTATTAATCTTAATAATAGCAGATTAATGGAATATCAGATCATTGTGAATATGTCATTTGATAATTAACTAAATGGAACAGCTCAAACAGCAGGCACATGTGAAGAGTTACAGTAGTGTTAAAATCAAGGCACATTTTATCCTTTAATTCTATAGTGCTGACATTAAAGTAACCCACATGATTTCATCATTGATCTTTTACCACTTTTTACTCGCTTTGGTTTGTGCAAAGATATTGTTCCATTATTTGAGTTTTGAGTATTCTTATTATCTTGATCATTCTTTGGTGCAACACTAAATGCATCTAAAAGTATAAATAAATTTATATAAAACTATAAATTAACAGAAATTTCAATATAGTCAAAATTAAATAATAATAATGGTTCAAAAAGTTTTATATTTTTAAAATTAAAAAGTCATTAGATTTCATACAAACTAATATAAGCAATTTATTTTGAATTGCTTAAATCAATTAAGTTAGCTTTTATTTTTTCAAAAAATTATGAAAAATATACATTAAAATTATCAAACTAATGTAAATACAAAAATATATGATCATTGAAATTTAATAAAATCAAAATATAAGACAGTTACTATACCATCTGATCAAATATTGATAGCTGACTATACACTGTCCAAATTTTAACACTATCCACAAATTTTAACAGATTTGAGAATGCATAAAAAACTAACTGCTATTCATACAATATTTATGTTTACAAAACTTTAAAAAAAAAAGTGGGCCACTTCATGCCTAATCATGAAATCATATTCCATATAGAGATTAGATCAAATCTTTTGAAGATATGACAAAATATTATATAGTTGTCAAACAATGGCTGAAATTATCAAAGAGTAAGAACAGTATAAATTCAAAAAATTCAAAAACAGCACTTTTCACAGCTGAGGAAAAAGAAAAACTTTAATTTGCTAACGTTTTCGACCAATCGACAATCATCAGGCTAGACTAATGATGGCCGTTTGGTCGAAAATGTTAGCAAATTAAAGCTTTTTTTCCCTCAGCTGCGAAAAGTGCTGTTTTTTGAATTTATATATTAAAGTTTAAGTAGTTTCTGAGATTAGTGAATTAGGTAGGAACAGTATTCAAAATATGTAAATATGTGGCAACTAAAATTTAAAATTCCTAGAAAAATCCTTAATTTCAATTATTTCAAATCTAAGTAATTCAATTACTGTCATTAGAATATATACTGAAAAATACAGAATTTAAAAATACATATTATTTCATATAAATAAAATATACTATTTTTTTAATTCTAGAATTTTTTAACTGACAAAAAACCTAGTATTAAATAAAAATCACTCTCTTCACCAATCCAAAATGAAGTGATTTTAATAGCCAATTAGCTGGAATTAATATAATCACAGACAAATTGCTTTAATAAATTCAAAGTACTTCTTTCAGAATTCTTGTACAGTAATACCTCGCATAGTCCGGTTTCAAATAGTCTGGATTGTAATTGTAAATAAAAATTTTTAATTTATTTTATTTTTTTTTAGAATAAATACGAAATGTAAGTATGCTTGCTACTTAATACTTTTATATGATTCGGATAGCCACTATTTGATGAACTAACAAGTAAGACATGCAGGCGACTGCTCCAGTGTTGCTAAATTTATCTTAACAACATTTGTTAAGATAAATTCAATTCGATGCTATAGAAAGATGTATGAAGAACAGAAACAAAAGAAACTCGGGCAGACATCAATTTTGCATTTTTTTGATAAAAAAGATCTTTGAGTTAAAATTTTTTGTTCATTTATTTACAATAAAAAATTTAAATTCATTCATCTTGTTTTATTAATCATTAATTTTTCATAAAATGTGCCTTTTCAAGTAGTTAGTGACTTGTGAAGAACCAAACCGATCTTGCCACCGCCAGACACTTCTCGTCTCTTGTTGAATTGTTCAGTATCGCACCAAGCGACTGATTTGGAGAAAGTGAATGCGTTCACCTGCCGAGCGAGCCCCCTTTATCTATTAGTCTTTATGGGCTCGGACCAACTTTCTGCCCCTTTCTACTGTCTATTATAAATCTTTTATAAAGATTTTAATGTTTAATGCATAAAGAAATAATAATTAATGTAAGAATTTAGGATTTAAAAAATATGAGCAAATCAAAAATTTCCTGGAACCAATTATAATTTTTCCCATAGGTTACGTACCTTGAACAGTCCGGTTTCAATTAGTCTGATAAGAGAGAGGAACCAATTAACCGGACTATGCGATGTATTGCTGTATTCCTTCTTCAGCTTTTCACAATAGAAATAATTCTAGCAATATGGAGAAAACTACTTGCTTAATACCAAAGATAAGTCAAAACAGCTCCAACAGCAAGTAAAAAGAAATTTATTATGGTATAACATTTTTGGACCTATGACCATACATTTACTTAAATACCATCTTTAACAGAACATTATATAATAGAACAATCATATTCAAAAATTGAATAACAGAATATTTTACAATTCGGAACATTAGAACAATATTCAAATATTATACAACAAAAATACACACGTGAAAAGTATAAACATAATAAAGGTAGTAAAAGTAATATAGAAAATTACATAATGTTTAAATAAGACATAACAAAATTAACAACATACATAAGACATTGAAACTTTTAAAGCCATAGGGAAATAAATCGTGTCCTACAATTGTCATGACTGTCCGAAAAAGCCTTTATAGAGAAAGGCAAAATGCAAACTCCACTTAACACAGGCTATCCTTCATCAAGTCTAAGTGCAAAAAACAGGAATGCTCATAGCATATTAGTTGCACACTACTTCCATGAGTCCGGAAGCTCCACTGGGGCACTGTCATTAATAATATCTTGTGCGTGTAGTCTTTGGTCTATCTCCATAGGTTCAAGAGTAGTCAGGCCTCAAGCATCAAAGGTAGCTTTTAACAAGTCTACGTTCTGCCAATGTATGGTAATATCGCATTCGTAGGCTTTAAGAGCAAGAGCGGTGCTTAATTTTCCGTAAATAATATCAGCTTTATGCTCTTTTATCCTGTATAGAATTGCAAAGAATGAAATAGGCTCTTTTATCCTTCTTGACAGATTATGAGCTGTAGTATCTTTGTAGTAACGCATACAGTCTTCATCATTAACGTATATAGGGATAGAATAGACCCCAGCCTTCCTACCTAAAGGGACATTATCCTTCCCGTTCCTAAGGCAATTAAACAGAGTGGAACCTCTCTTCCATGCTATCCTGTGGTTACCATGCCTCAGGGTTTTATTCAAAATCTTATATAAATTAGCATCGTATAATATACCTCTATATGGTCGGGTGTCTACAACAGACTGTATGGGTGGGGCAGTATGCTTCACACTTACGATAGACTCAGAAATTCTGGTCTAGAGGTTATTCAAAACTTTAACAGCCATATTCTGACCTCTTTTGTTTAACATCAGTTTAAACCAGTTTCAGTTAAACTAAAGTTTAAACTAAAACTGTCCTTCCTATTCTTATCGAAGTTCTGAACTTGGTTTCCGTAAACCATTAGTCCATAGGTCTCTTGAAAACGTCATGGGCATGCGCAATCTCGATCTGTCTTCTCCATTATCATGTAGATGTGTTTTACTGATTGCTCGACTAGCACGTGGATTTATTGTAATAATATGGAAAATTCGAAAATTAATCAGGAAAACTGGATTCTGGAAGAAAAACTGTTCTTATTTGAATTATGTCGAAATTCTATTGATGTGATTGAAAATAAACGAATCAATTTGTTGGCTAATTCTATAAATAATGAGGAGTGGAAGAAAATTTTATGTAATTTTCAGTCTCGATAAGTTGGATATTTTATACACACATGCACAAATTATAATTTTTAATAATACTGTATTTAAATATAATGTCATGTATACTAATACCTGTAATTTTATAATTTTACCATATTGGAGTTATTAACATTACTATTTCTTATAGATAAATAATTAGAAAATTTTAAAAATTTTATTGAATTATACATAATAATCTAATATATCTAATATAATTAATACAATATTTAAACTTTAGTATATTTTTAGTATGTATATTTTTCGTGAAAATTCAGTTATAAAATAAGAATATATATATATTTAGCTTTGGTGAGAAAAAAAACTTAAACAAATTAAGGAATTATGGAAAAGAATAAAATTATAGGTTAAGAAAAAATATAGAATTTATAATGATTATATAAAAAAAAAACAGGAGGGGGCCCACCTCCAAAAGATTTATCATATTTTACACAAAATTTATTAAACATAATTCCTGGAGAATTTACACAACATTATAATATGTATGACGGTGGTAGTGAAGCTATAGAAAGGCAAGGAAAAAATTAGAAATTATAACAGAATAAAATAATTTATTAAATTTTTATTAGACAAGCATCATATTAAATGATAATATATTTTTTCAAAATATAAACAAATACATTTGAATATTGTATATATGTTTTGATTATCTTTTAAACTTCAATTAAATTTACTCCCTCTGGAGGTCTAAACTAACAAGGGGAGGACACAGCTGATCCCCCACCGATTTTGATCCGCTTGCGTATGGTGAAAATACATCAAAAATGAGTGAATATGTGTCTGAGTTTTTCGTTGAATATGCCCTTCTAATAGTATTTTTTAACACTTGAAAAATCAAACTTTTGATAATTCAGCTTAAAAACAATAGATAGTAACAGATCACCAGGTGTGCAGATGGCACACTCGATAAATATGTGGCTCGTAATCTGAAGGTAGTGGGTTCGAATCTGGGTTGATGTGCATTTTTTTTTTTATGCATTGAAAAATTATTTTTTATTTTTCATTTTCTTTAGCGAATTACGTTAATATTGTGTTTTATTTCCTATTTTTTTAAAATAAATACGTGTTATTTGTTTTGAATAAGTATTGAAATCAATTCTCCTATCCTGGATGCTCTGCGTCACTTACTCACGATCCTATTTGAAAGTAAATTTATCGATATACGTGTTTTTATTCGGACATATGTTGTGGGGACCCTACATAAATATATTAATACATACAAATTATGTGATAACCTTACGTCTATATATCGTCCATTTTCTTACGTCCCAGATATCGTCTTGCGTACCCCACTTTGGAGACCACTAATCTACAGTTCTTAAGATACCGGACTAAAGAAGTTCAATCTGTATTATTAATGTTATTAAAACGTACTGTTACAGATATAACGACGGTGACCATCTACTTTGGGTCTGTTTGATTGTAACCGAAGATTGAATGTTGACCAATAACACCAACAGCCACATTTATTTGAGTGACTAAAATGGATTAGTGTAGCATTTCTCAAGATTTTTGTATTTGGGACCCAACTTTCCATATCAGTTATAATCGCGGCTCCCTTACAATGATTTTTTTGGACGCCCAATAAATCTTTTCTAACTCTATTTTTCTTTGCTACCGATACGTCGCAACAAGCCTAAAATTTCGCACGAATAATGAAATTCCGTCACATGAGGCAACAAGCTCGCCCCAGCATATTTCTCGCGTTTATCGAGAAGTTCCGATCCGTCTGGAATATTCTAAAGATGCACCTGCGAGTATAAATGTATGCTGTGTTTCATCATCGCCGTAATTCCTGTTTGACTGACTTCGAACACATTTGACTCGATCACTAGAGAGTGTAACAATTCGAATTGCATTGTAAAAACAAAAAATTTTCGAGCACAGAATCACGGATAAATTTTTAATTGGGCTCACACCAACATCGGATGATTGTGAAGCATCGACAAGCGCACAGAAGAGCGTCGTTCCGATAAATCAAGAATATATTCTGAAGAATATTTAAATTTTGAGTTCAGGAGAACTGAAGTAAAGGACGTAGTGAGGATTGGGTGTGTTATTTGTACGAAAATTTTTATTTAAATATTTATTTAAATCCCATAGTCTAAAAGATATTTATCTTGGAAACTAAATATAAACTCTATATAACTTTGGAATTTAAATAAATATTTAGAAATAATTGAAAATTTAGAAGTTATGGGATTTAATTTTTATAAGTTACGTCCCATTATTTGTAAATTTGAAAATTTCATATATTTTGGTCCACACAACTTCTGAATTTAAAAATTTCTTACAATCGGGTCCTCACAACTTCTGAATTTAAGAATTCCTTACACTCGGTCCTCACTAATTATGAGTAGACATTTCTTATTTTGGTCCTCATAAAAACTGGTCCCCATATGTACAGTGTACAGTCATGGACCTGGCCCGGTAATCCCCGTCCTTCACCATCCGGCCCCCTCCAATCCCGTCCTTTGGCTTACCATCTTGGAGGACCGGGTTCAAATCCGGGCCCCACACCTCCAGTTTTTCAGGACGGGTCCGGGCCCGGCCCGTTGAACCCCATCCTTCAACCATCCGGTTGACCCCATTACGGGTGTTGGCCAGCCTGTGATGGGCTCTACAAGTGGCCGCCGCCAGATACAGTATATCCCATGAGGATATGGCGGCGTAAACTAATTAACCTAACCTAACCGGCCCCCTCCACGGGTGTGGGTGCAGCTCGTAGTTGGAACTGACCCCGCCCCCTTAGTAATCTTCCTGATTGGAAAGGGGGCGCAAAATATGCAAAAAAAAATGGCCCTACACTAGTCGGCCGGATTGGCCGCGTGGAAACGCTTCGGCTTTCCACTCTGGAGGATTTGGGTTCTAGTCTCGGGTCCCACCCCTTGAAAATATTTATCATGGTGTCCGGGCCGCGTTCGTCGATCCCCGTCCTCCACCATCCGGCTGACCCCTCCGCAGGGAGTCGGCCGGATTGGCCGCGTGGAAACGCTTCGGCTTTCCACTCTGGAGGACCCGGATGGGGGTTCAGCTGTGTCCTCCCCTTGTAAGTCTATTTTCGCTGAGTTTAAAACTGGTTTTAAGAAACTAAGAGAGATAAGAATACCACTTTACTGGTTTAAACCTAAGACTAAGTTTAAACCATAAGCTTAGATAGGTCAGAATACGGGTCTAAAGGTGTAGCCATGCTTACATCCTTGTGCAAAAATAAAATCAAGTTCAGCTTTTCTGTCTATTGCACAAGGACATAAGCATGGCTACACCTTTAAAGTTTTAAATGGCCTCTGGACCAGAATTTCTGAGTCTATCGTAAGTGCGAAGCATACTGCCCACCCATACAGTCTGTTGTAGACACTCGACCATATAGAGGTATATTATACGATGCTAATTTATATAAGATTTTGAATAAAACCCTGAGGCATGGTAACCACAGGATAGCATGGAAGAGAGGTTCCACTCTGTTTAATTGCCTTAGGAACGGGAAGGATAATGTCCCTTTAGGTAGGAAGGCTGGGGTCTATTCTATCCCTATACACTTTAATGAAGAAGACTGTATGCATTACTACATAGGTAGTACAGCTCATAATCTGTCAAGAAGGATAAAAGAACATAAAGCTGATATTATTTCCAGAAAATTAAATTACTACATAGGTAGTACAACTCATAATCTGTCAAGAAGGATAAAAGAACATAAAGCTGATATTATTTCCAGAAAATTAAGCACCGCTCTTACTGGTGAAAAGTATAAACATAATAAAGGTAGTTTTTACTCTTAAAGCCTACGAACGTGATATTACCATACATTGGCAGAACGTAGACTTGTTAAAAGCTACCTTTGATGCTTGAGGCCTGACTACTCTTGAACCTATGGAGATAGAGCGAAGACTACACATGCAAGATATTATTAATGACAGTGCCCCGGTGGAGCTTCCGGACTCATGGAAGTAGTGTGCAACTAATATGCTATGAGCATTCCTGTTTTTTGCACTTAGACTTGATGAAGGATAGCCTGTGTTAAGTGGAGTTTGCATTTTGCCTTTCTCTATAAAGGCTTTTTCAGACAGTCATGACAATTGTAGGACATGATTTATTTCCCTATGACTTTAAAAGTTTTAATGTTTTATGTATGTTGTTAATTTTGTTATGTATTAATTAACATTATATATAATTTTGTTATGTCTTATTTAAACATTGTGTAATTTTCTATATTACTTTTACTACCTTTATTATGTTTATACTTTTCATCTGTGTATTTTTGTTGTATAATATTTGAATATTGTTTTAATGTTCCGAATTGTAAAATATTCTGTTATTCAATTTTTGAATATGATTGTTCTATTATATAATGTTCCATTAAAGATGGTATTTAAGTAAATGTATGGTACTGATGAGGAACCAGACATAGGTCCGAAAACGTTATACCATAATAAATTTCTTTTTACTTGCTGTTAGGGCTGTTTTGACTTATCTTTAATAATTGTAGTCTAATTCATTAACATTTAAATTTAAAATTGAACATAATTATTAAAATGATTAAAATACATGCCACAGTAAACAAATTTTCTTATTTAATTTTAAAAAGTTTTTTAATTAAATTATTATTAAATCAATAAAACAAATTTTTTAATAAATCTTCAGTAAAAAGTTAGTTTAAACAAAACCTCCAGGCACTACTCAGTTCTCCTGGATTTAAAATGTTGATAGGTTTAATCAGTTGTTTTCTCTTTTTTAATATAGCAAGAGATTCTTCCTTATCTAATAGTTCTTTGATCCATAAAAAATTTTCATTCAGTGATAGGAGATCTTTTACACTGAACAACAGTCCACACTGTCATATTTTCATAGTGCTATATAAATCAGTTTTTCATCTGAATAAGATGATTTTCTAAAGGTTTTCATTGCTTGCTTTAATTTATTTAATTACAACTAGCCAATTAGCAGGAATTAATATACTTACAAATTGCTTTAATAAATTCAAAGTAGTGCTTTTGGAATTCTTGTATCCTTTTTCAGCTTTTCACAACAAAAATAATTCTAGTCTAATTGTTAACATTTAAATTTAAAATTGAACATAATTATTAAAGTGATTAAAACATGCCACAATAAACAAGTTTTCTTATTTAATTTTAAAAAGTTTTTTAATTAAATTATTATTAAATCAATAAAACGAAATTTTTAATAAATCTTCAGTAAAAAATTAGTTTCAACAAAACCTCCAGGCACTACTCAGTTCTCCTGGATCTAAAATGTTTATAGGTTTAATCAGTTGTTTTCTCTTTTTTAATATAGCAAAAGATTCTTCCCATATTCTTAGGTGCAGATTTTCCTGTGTCTTAATAATTTTTGCGCTATCCCACTTTATATGCAGATTACTGTTTAAAGCTCTTTGTGCCAGAGCAGTGGTAGGTTTCTATTTTTCTATGTCATAATTTATGTTCTGTAATATAAATATAAAATAAAAATAAAATATTATAATAAAAACAGAATATAAATATGACATAAAGAAAGAGAAAATCACTACTGCTCTGATACAAAGAGTTTTAAATAGTAATCTACATATAAAAGGGAATCGTGCAAAAATTATTAAGACACAGGAAAATCTGCACCTAAGAATATGGGAAGAATCTTTTGCTATATTAAAAAAGAGAAAACAACTGATTAAACCTATAAACATTTTAGATCCAGGAGAACTGAGTAGTGCCTGGAGGTTTTGTTGAAACTAATTTTTTACTGAAGATTTATTAAAAATTTCGTTTTATTGATTTAATAATAATTTAATTAAAAAACTTTTTAAAATTAAATAAGAAAACAGTTGATTGTGGCACGTGCTTTAATTATTTTAATAATTATGTTCAATTTTAAATTTAAATAACAATGAATTAGAATAGAATTA
>AYEL01048792.1:0-16710 GCA_000484575.1 Olivierus martensii
GTCAAAAACACTCTAACAACACTTCACGTTAACCGGCAAAACCAAACCGGAAACGAGAACTTACAACTAAGAATAACAAACGAGTGTTAGAACTAGACGGACAAAAAGTGTTAGAAACTTAAAAATACTAATTGGAATAAATTCTCAAACAAGTTGAATAATAAAAAAAGATAAATTTATTAAACTCAGAAACACTTACAAAAGTGTTAATTAAAGCTTTATTTAAACGAAATAAAGCATAATAAAATAAACAACAAAACTTATTTAATCCAATTCAAATATCAACAAGCAATTATCCACAAAAGGAACCTTAAATATTACTTAAATTCTACTACCTCCACTTCCGATACAACTTCAAACAATAGTCGATCCTTACAGGAAACTCAATTGTCACTTTCACCAATTCTACGTCTGGAAATTCAGCACTTCAAAAAACTTGTCGATTGCGTCGTTCTTTTATACTCGAGTGACGAAAACTTCTGCATTCGCTCATTTACATACTTATACGTAACAAGTTCAAAGTTATTAGTTTAAAGAGTATTTCATTCATGTCATTATCTTTACAATTCAATGATATATCGAACAAAACACCGATATGGATCATTCTTATTTTCACATATCAGTTTCAGTGGTAAAATTTATGTAGATAAGATGACATCATTAACCGGGATAGCTCCTCCGGATACGGTTCCGACTCCGTATCACGTGATTGCCAACTACGACGGAGAAGGTGGAAGTAAGTTAACTTTTAAACTAAATATAATACGTTAGCAAATAGGAAAATAATGATAAATAAATAATAGAGTGCATAATAAAATAAAAATAGGACAGGTCAAAGTCAACTTCCTCACACTCCTCCCCCATAAAACAAGGAACTGCAGAGCATTTCCTTTAAATTTTGTCTGTTAGAGCTTACCCGTTTACAATTTCTGTAAACTTTTCAAAGCTTCACTGATTTTCTATCTTAATAAAGTTTGCCATTTCTATGAGCATTAGTTGATCCTTAAATCTAACATGTGGAGATATTTCTTAACATAACAATACATTATATCCATAAAAGGATGCTTGATCATTTTCTTAACATAACAATACATTATATCCATAAAAGGATGCTTGATCATATCGATTGTTTGATGCTGGGAAAATTTTTGATATTAAATTCTTTTCGAAGGCTGTAAGAGAGACTTTCCCCCTGTTAATGTTTAAATTTTGTTAGTATTTTAGTGATCATCTCTTACAGTCATCGATGAACAATATTTACATTCCAAAATGTTACACTGACTCAACCTTTTTGGATTTACAATTCCTACTGCTGAAAAGAAAATTTATATCTAGACAACTTATCTTCTTCGAGGAGGAAGTCTGGCAAGACGATGATAGTCCACTCTCTGTGTTGGCCTTAGTCGTCGGCTTGGTACATCCGAACTTCTAGCGACACGCGGACTGGAAACAGTTCTTCTGATGCCGCTATCTACTGGTGCTGTAGGTCTTGTATCACCGGCATTTCTGGTGACGTCCCTCACTGGGTATGATGGCCTGATAAACAGGCAGTACTTCTTTAGGTTGGCTATATGCTGGCCACCATGAATCGCCCTACTGACTGGATCTTTTAATTCGTAGTTCAGTGGAGAGATCACTTTCGAAACCTCGTACGGTCCTGCCCATTTGGGTGCCAATTTGGCGCTGAATTGTCTGCGGGCAGAAGAAATAGGATGAGTTTTTAATAACTACAAGATCACCCACCTGAAATGTTTGCTGTCGATGATGAAGATTATAGTGCTGCTGTTGTTGATTCTGTGCAAATTGGACGTTTCTCCGGGCCGTATTCATAATTCATTGTAAATCGTTTATTTTATCTTCTACAGAAGTCAGTGGGTTCGGGTACTGAGTGAGGCGGTCCCACGGAAGCATGACTTCCCGTCCAAGATGCAGTTTTGCCCGGAGTGTATTGGGTGGAATCTTGGACGGTTGATCGGATTGCTAACACCAACTGTTGTAGGTGTATGTCCCAATCTTGATGGTTCTTATTATTATATGCCGAGATCATACAGCCTACGGTGCGGTTGACTCGTTCTGTTAGGTTCAATTGCAGATGATAGGGAGTGGTAAACACATGCTTAATTCCCAACTGGGTGCAGACTTCGGCCATCAAGTGAGAGATGAATTGTGGTCCATTGTCGGAAACTAAAACTTTCGGTAGGCCATATCTACAAAAATATTCATTCATTATACACTTTACTACTGTGTCCGCTTTTATGTCTCTTAACGGAAACAATTATACCCATTTACTAAAATAATCAATCATTACTAGTATATAATTATTATTTTTCCTGGATCGTGGATATGGACCCAGGATATCTACACCTAATTGATCGCCGGGTTCTGTAACTGGAGCACTTTGCATCAATCCGGCTGGACGTTGTTGGTCGTATTTAACGGTTTGGCTAACGTGGCAGGACAACACGTAGTCTTTAATGTCGGTTGTCATTACTGGCCAATAACACCGTTGTTGTACTTTTTTCGTAGTTTTTCTGACACCCAGATGACCGGCAGTCGGATGGTCGTGTAATTCATGTAACACTGCATTTCTAAGTTCTTTGGGGATTACGGGTCTAAAGCCTCCAGATCTGTTTTTCTAGTATAATATAAAATGTCATTAGTCAAGGTATAATGGAGTATAATACAAAATGTCATTAGTCAAGGTATAGTGTCTTGACTTACCTACTATTTCTGCGGCTAATGTTGGGTCTGGAGGTAGACTGCTGGTTGCTAAATATTTGTATAATCCTCTCCATTCATCGTCGTTCCTTTGTGCATTAATTAACTCATCTTTTCCGGAAATAGAAACGATGGCACAGATATGGAAACAGTAGTCGTCTTCCTTTTCATTATTATCATTTGCATTGGGAGATCTGGAGAGTGCGTCTGCTAATTGATTTTCAGTTCCTCTTGTGTGTTGCACTGAAAAATTAAACTCTTGTAACCTTAATGCCCACTTCATTAACCTACCTGTGAGGTTTGTTGAACTTTGTAACCACTTTAGTGAAGCGTGGTCGGTTACAACCGTAAATTCGGTACCGTCGAGATACGTACGAAACTTCTCAACGGCCCATACAACCGCCAGACACTCTAATTCAGTGGTTGAATAGTTTTGTTCTGCTTTAGTTAGTGTTCTACTGGCGTAGGCGATTACTCCCTTCTGGCATAGGACTGCTCCTAAGCCGACACCACTTGCGTCCGTGTGTAGAGTATATCTTTCTCCTTCCTTTGGTAATTGTAATATAGGAGCGAAGATGAGTGCCTGTTTTAACTTTTCAAAGGCCTTCTGACAGGCTTCTGTCTGGACCACTTTGTTCTTTTTCTTCGTAGTTGGTATAGCGGTTCAGTGATTGTAGCATAGTTTGGAATGAAATGGCTATACCAACTACACATTCCCTAAAAAAGTGCTTAACTGTTTAGTGTTTTTCAGAATGTTAAAGTTACTTATGGCCTCGACCTTATCTGGTTCCGTAATGATTCCTCGGTTGTCAATTTTAAATCCGAGGTAGTGGACATCTGGTCGGCAAAAATGACTTTTAGATAATTTGACGGTCAACCTGGCCCTTGATAACCTTTCTAGCACCATACTGATGTGTTCTAGGTGCTCTGAGAAAGTAGAAGAATAAATAATTATGTCATCTAAATATACCTCACAGAAGGTGACTTTAATATCTTGTAAGACTTCATTCATTAGTCTCTGGAATGTAGCGGGGGCATTTTTCAAGCCAAAGGGCATAACTAAGAACTGGTATAGCCCTTGGTTTGTAATGAACGCAGTTTTTTCCCTATCTTCAACCTTATGGGGACTTGCCAATATCCCGGCAGATAAATCGAGGGTGAAGATAAATTTTGCATCTTTTAGAGACTTCATTAATTCAGATATGATAGGAAGAGGGAATTTATCAGTAACAGTTACCTGATTTAAGTTCCTATAGTCTACACACAATCTCCAGTCTCCCGTTTTCTTTTTCACAATGACGACTGGGGATGCCCACAGTGACTTCGACGGTTCTATAATTCCGTCCTTTTTCATCTTTTCTATTTGTTTATTCATTTCGTTTAGCTTTACCGGTGAGTAACAATATGGTTTACTGGAAACTGGATTGGCATCTTTTGTTTCAATTGCATGCTCCACCATGTTGGTTAGTCCTGGCTTATCGTTAAAAATTAGTGGAAATTGCAATAGATTATCTTTTAATCGGACTAACCTGTCTCCTTCCAATGGAGTTTGTAACTCTGCTAAAATTTCGTCACCATTTATCTCTCTTCGGTTCTCTTCGACTTTAAGTTCCAATTCGGCTTTTTCAAAATTTAACGAAACACAATGCTGTTGGACGAAATCGAGTCCCAACAAACATGGCACTGCCAAATCTGGAACAATCATGCAAGGTTGTTTTATTGTGACATTATTGACCTTTATTTCTGCTAGAAAACAACCTAAAGTTCTATACTCTTCTCCTTGTACGGCTAACCATACCGTCGGACCTGGGTGGAGGTGAATATGTGGATTCTTCTTTACTATTTGTTTCCACACATTCTCACTAATGACGGTGTTATCGGCGCCAGTATCTATGCGAGCAGTTACCATATTATTATTAATAAAAATAAAGATAAATGGCAAATTTGTCTTACTTGTGACTGATAGTCCAACGAAGGAGGTTTTTTTCCACTGTAGAGGTACAAGCCTCTTATCTTGGCCTCTCTTTTAGTTTCCTTGAAGCTGATTTCTTCTGGGATGATAGGTTTGATTTCGGATATTATCATTAGTGGCTGGCCTATTGCGCCTTTGAGGGCAATCTCTTGAGTGGCCCCAATTCCTGCAGTTATAACACTGAATAGATGACATATTTTACGTAGACATGAGTGGTGCGTTGCGTGGTGATAAGTTGCGTGTGGGTACTCGGGGTTCGGCAGTACTTCTTTGAATAGGACTGACCCCAGGAGAGTTTTGGGTAGTCGGACGCTGAGGACGAGGGGCTCCGGGTTGTCTACGGAGCGTGTATCTTGGAATTGCTTCATCGATAGTTGGAAGGTACCGATTTTCGAGATACTCCTGCATACCCAAAGGCAGTTGGGAGATCATGCATTGGATTATGTCCTCGTCTGGAGCTTGGGGTTTCCATTTTCTGTATAACTGCACAGTTTCTAACAGGAAACCTTCCACATTTCCGCTGCCATCGTAAGTCCTGTTAAAGGCTTGCTTAGTCCTGGATATCTCGTCTATTTGTGGAGCAAACAATGTGATTAGGCGCCGTTTAAATTGAGACCAAACTCTAGCGTCTCTCCTGGTTCTGCCTTCGACCTTCCACCACATGGCCGGATTGCCTTTAAGTTGTGCAGCAGCGATGTCCACTTATTTTTCTTGTGGTATTTCCTGGGTGATAAAATATTGTTCCATATCATTAAAGAAATCAGTGATATTTGTCTTACCGTCGTCTTTTGGTACGGGTGGTGGTGGAGCAGTTACAACCACAATTCGGTGGGCGAGAGATGAGAGATCTGGTCAAGGCGGAACGATGGGTGGACTTCTAGGACTTCGATCAGGATTGTCCAGTTGGTAACCTCCTATGACTGGTGCGTCAGACATACGTCGTTCCCGTATAGATGGCAATTCTTTGGGCGAGAGATGAGAGATCTGGTCAAGGCGGAACGACGGGTGGACTTCTACGACTTCGATCAGGATTGTCCAGTCGGTAACCTCCTATGACTGGTGCGTCAGACATACGTCGTTCCCGTATAGATGAGTCCGGGAATCTTCGTTCCGGGGTGGACGGACTATCATCTCTGGCAAATGATGCGTCAGGTATAAGTTGTTCCTGGGCTGGTGGTTGATGATCTCCGATGTCTGGTCTGGATCTCGGAGGATCAACGCTTCGGTCTTGTTCAAGACTGTATATTCTGGCTGTCAATTCGTTTATCATAGCTACCATATTATCCCAAGTAGCAAGAGGAACAGTAATTGTATTTGCAACCACCATACTATAGAGGTGATTAAGTTTAGTAAAATTGTAAAGTGACAATTACCACCAATGAACAAAAATACAACCACCAACTGAACTTATTAAACCAATTCAAAACCAAACACTACCACAACTGGTAGAGCCTGTTTGGGTGCCAATTGCAAAGTTGCGAATTAGAACGAATGTCAATAATTCTAATTATAACTAATTCTAAAGGTTAGCGACTCTGCAATCCAGAGTTCGGCCTGAGCTCAGGTCTTTTTCAGCTAGCGACTCTGCAAATTCCAGAGTTCTGCCTGAGCTCAGTACTAAGTTCTAACTTAATACTAAATTAATTTCAAAAACAATCTAACAAGGGTCTAGCGACTCTGCAATCCAGAGTTCGGCCTGAGCTCAGGTCTTTTTCGTTCTAATGACTCTGCAATCCAGAGTTCGGCCTGAGCTCAGGTTTTTTTCTAAACTCTAACTTAAATATAATTAACTTCAAAACAATCTAAAACAGTCTAAAAATAATTAACTACAAACAATCTAACACTAACTAACGTTAACCTCAATTTAAAACTAATTAATTACAAAACAGTCTAACACAATGTAACGTCTTTAAAATAATTAACTGTCAAAAACACTCTAACAACACTTCACGTTAACCGGCAAAACCAAACCGGATGAGAACTTACAATTACGAATAATAAACGAGTGTTAGAACTAGACGGACAAAAAGTGTTAGAAACTTAAAAATACTAATTGGAATAAATTCTCAAACAAGTTGAATAATAAGAAAAGATAAATTTATTAAACTCAGAAACACTTACAAAAGTGTTAATTAAGCTTTATTTAAACGAAATAAAAGCACAATGAAAAAATATTTAACAAAACTTATTTAATCCAATTCAAATATCAACAAGCAATTATCCACAAAAGGAACCTTAAATATCACCTAAATTCTACTACTTCCACTTGCGATACAAACTTCAATTAATAGTCGATCCTTACAAGAATCAAAAAACTTGTCGATTATCGTTCTTTTATCCCCGAGTGACGAAAACTTCCGCACTCGCTCATTTACATACTTATACGACAAACAAGTTCAAAGTTCAAAGTTAATTAGTTTAAAGAGTATTTCATTCATGTCATTATCTTTACAATTCAATGATATATCGAACAAAACACCGATATGGATCATTCTTATTTTCACATATCAGTTTCAGTGGTAAAATTTATGTAGATAAGATGACATCATTAACCGGGATAGCTCTTCCGGATACGGGTTCCGACTCCGTATCACGTGATTGCCAACTACGACGGAGAAGGGGGAAGTAAGTTAACTTTTAAACTAAAATATAATACGTTAGCATATAGGAAAATAACGATAAATAAATAATAGAGTGCATAATAAAATAAAAATAGGACAGGTCAAAGTCAACTTTCTCACAAGGTAAAAACAGTGGATAACATCCACCTCATCTGACTTGCATGAGGAAAGTTGATTTGCTACTTGCAGAAAGCATTCTTTAGTTGCTTCTTATGATATCAATATATATTTATCCTATAGGTAAATTTGAAGGCAGGCAATAATTTTGAGAAGTCTACTAGAAGAGAATCAATAATGGTACAAGAAACCAATAAATGGTTATCCAGAGAAGATTTAATTATTGATTGCTGACGCAGACTTAATTATAACCAGGCAAGAAAAAACTGAAAAGATTACTCTATTAAAAAGAAGCAAATATGATAGTTTTCTGATAAATTACATTGAAGAGTCAAGAGCTATAATGCTAAAAAAAAAGATTCTATTGAAACCTTCATGTACGGAATTGAGGAAGATATTTCTCCTTCATAACCTTATGAAGAGGAAAGATCTACCTCAATTCCTTCATTGCAAAAAAGATTAATAACCCATCTTGCCCAAGGCTATTTGCTTTCACAAAAATGCATAAACACTGATTATGGCAAGATCAATAGTTGAGAAGAAAACTCCCTCAACTATTGATTAAACTAACATGAGCTTGAGAAGAAAATGGAAAGCTGGTGTTCTACTTAAACTATCTGGCTATCCTAATTCAATAGATATTTTTCTGCAAAGACTTTTCGAAGAGAAGCAGAATCCTAACAAATCAATGATGACTATGGAAATCCAAAACCTCTCTCTCTCATTGAAGTTACAACTAACCTGTCTTGCTTTTTATAAGTTCCTGCTTGAGAATATCCTAAAAGCAGATAAAAAAGAAAATATGCTGAGAGATCTACATTTACCATATTCTATCACATGTACTTCAGCTTCAGAAGTAAATTCTATAAATAGATCTGCAATGCCCCATAGATAGACCAATGATTAGAGTTTTGATGAAAACTCAACTAAGTGTGGAGAACTAAATACTCGAGTCCTATGAATCAAAATTTAGGCTCTATTTAAGGTACAAAGATATTTTATAATCTAGAGGAGGCTTGATAAAGCTGATAATCATAGAGATAAATTGTTGGATAAGGCATACAATTTGACTGCCAATATAAATCAAATTAATAATAACAAAGTGCATTTCTTATGTATTAATATTAAGAAGGAAAGTATTTATAATATAAGTATTTATAGAAAAATGGCATATAGTTCAATATTCATCCCCTTCTGGTTGAATGATCCAGTAAGATATAAAAAGACAACTTTTTATGTGCTATATAAAAGATCATTGCAGTATCAGAATTAGATATTATTAAGAAACAAGGTAATAGTCATCTATTATAATAAAATCCTTATGTCTGTTTCTTTGAGAAATCTCATTGGGCTATAATAACTATGCGATATTCTAGCTAGCCGATATTATTGGATTATAATAGTCACGTGATCATTATAATCCAATGTGATTTACCAAATTAATGATGGATGTCAAGTATTGTGCTATGTACATGCTGTGTATTATTTCGTTAAACTACTAAAATTAAGATTTTATCTTAAAATGTTACTGTTTTATTTTTAATTTATAATTTATCTCCAATTTGCTAACCATTATATGCAAATTATATGTTACATTAATTAAATAATAGTAATATCAAATAAGGTAAATTCTGATAGACTTAGTGATTAGACCATGGACTAGACCAGTGGTGTGCAAACTGTGGGTCGCAACCCATCAAAGGATTGCAGAAAAATTGTTGGGAGTTGTGAAAATTTTGAGAAATTTTCTCATGTTGGATAATAAATTTTTATAATCTACAAGAAATACAAGCCTTTAAAGCAGGCATATAAAATCACAAAAAATAAATTTATTTAAAACGTTTTCAGTCTGTTTACTGACCAGCTTCAGTAACTTACAAACACTCAAAAATTAAAATAACATTTAAAAGAAGGTGGTTACATAGAATTTTATTTAATTAATTAATAACATTAATTATTGCTAATAAACTTTTAATTGAAAGAACTAAAAGAAAATAATTTAAAAAATACATGAAAATCATTCAAATCATTATTGTGTGTCTGACCACTTTTGGGTTTAAATAGCGCACAATTAATTTTATTCTATTTAAAAATTTGTTTTTTTAATGTATTATAATTTTTATAATACTTAAAATAATGTATGTTGTTTAATTTGCAGATTTTCAAAAATCTTACATCGAATCATATGTACTGAAATATACTATAAAAGATATGGATTTGTATATGGTAAAACAACTTTTATTATTACAATTCTTATATGCTTATAATAAAATTGTAAGAACAGATTATGGGATGGGTCGTGTAGAATTTCAGTCTGAATATGAGGGTCGCAAGTATAAAAAGTTTGCACACCACTGGACAAGACTAATAACCACGTGATGGTGTACTATTACCATGGCTATTACAAACAGCTATTCTATATATATCCATAACTATATATATTATAAATCTGAAATTCATTTATAACATAAGAACAGCCAAATCGTATTTCCTGATGCTTTTCATTAAAGATTGCAATTGTCATTACATCTGAAGAAACTGCATTGCCATTGTTTCCATAGCAACAAAGTTTGACTTATTTTAATTTTTAGAATTTTGTAGAAATTTTACAAGTATTTATTTACAGTCAGACCTCGTTATATGGTCACTTCAGCAGACATGGAAAAACTGACCTTATATCTGGGGTGACCATATATCCGGGGATAAGAAAAACTTAATTAAGGCAATGGAATTTTATTTACAATGAAATACGGTTAAAACAATACAATTGGAACCAGAAAATTTGTCATTTTAATCAATATTTTGTCTCAAAATAAAGAATTAAAAAGTTTCTTAAAATTACATAAATAAATAAATCAATCTTTATAGATTCTTTTGCAAAATATAATTAAAAAAGCATATAATATGCAGTGATTTATTTTAATTACCATTTATTTTTTGAACTATATGATTACTGTAATTAGTTGATCAATCGGCAAACAGCAACCTTTACAGATATTTCTCTTTTTAAAAATTTACTGATCTGAAGATAAAAAATTAATTTGTTAAATATTTAAATTTTTTTACATTTCACTATTTATTTACTAAAATATTTTAGCGATTGCATGTTTTGAAAAACGAAGAAACAATTATACTGTAGTTAGTAAAATCATACAATTTTTACTGCCCTCTTTCGGCAAATAATGTCTTAGTGTCCCGACAATATTCTGGTACAATATTATAAAAAAATAATGTTTTGCAGATAAAATATTTGAGAAAACAACAAAAAATTTTATTAAAACAAGTATGCTATTGAACAATCAAATTTTCAATTTCTATTTTCATATTTATCTCCGTCCGTTGGCGCTGAGTTTGTGCAGTTCAGTAAGGCCTTTATTCACAGACTCCCGGACAGAGATGGACTCTAATAGGAACCGACCTTAAATTGACTGTTGAGAGTTGTCACAACGCATCAGGTAGCGCGGCATCATCTGCCTAATGCAGGTTTATATAGTTGGATCAGGCAGATGATCGAGCGCGTTGGAGTCAGCGGCACGACATGCTCGATCGCTTCAGGTGAAGTCAAAGTGACCATATAAGCAATCATACGTTTAATGCCTGACTATATAAGCAATAACAAAATACACAGAATTCCTATTAAGTTGGCAGATAAGCGGAGTGACCTTATAAGAGGGTGACCATATAACGAGATCTGACTGTATATGCCTATTGATTTTTTATTTAATCTAGCAGCTTTTTGTACATGGTGTTTCATTTTTAATTTGTCATATAATCCCATTTTAAATTTCTTGCTGTCCCATAGTCTTTCAGCTTGCTATTTTCAGCAATTCAAATCTGGCAACTCTGTTCCTAAGGTCTTTGTTGGATAATGTATAGCATGCAGTGTAAAAATGTAACACTTTGCAAATGCTTCTACCACAGAATTCACCCTTCAACAAAAAGAAAATTGTTTTACCTTCTCACAAAATATAAATTAATAAAAAATTAACTGCAGAAATTTGTGGGTTTCAGCTAGTAGGTGTATAAATATATATACAGTCAAACCTCTTTAAACCACCCCTCTATAAACTGCCACCCTCGTTATTTGCCTGATGAAAGCCAATAACAAATCTCCTCCTATATGTTAAAACAAGAAATTCCCTCTATAAACTGCCACCTCACTAATCGCCAACCGCCACTCATTTCTGGAGGCAAAACCATTTCATTAGTAGACAAATCAGTTGTTTAAACCGCCAAAACAATCGAATGGCGAGATCAACCAACACAAATAGAAACACTAGAGAAGATGGCAATTAAGTGATTTATCTGTTAACTTTTATTAGACTGTAATCTCGCACCTGTGACTATTACATCCCTGTTTTCAAAATGAGCTATTCCAAAACTTTAAACGAATTTTTACAAAATAATCGTTTAAAATAGGAGAAGACTGGAGATTTTAAAAAAATTCTACTCAAAACTATGATATATTTTCAAGTAGAATTTTAGATAAAGTACCTTGAGAGACAACAAGTAAAGGACTTAATATAGAGTAGAACATATAAACAATTTAATACAACAGGAAAATCAGAGATATGTTTAAATATCTTACCATTTAAGTTGGTCAACAGTAGTTAAAAAATCAATTAAGAAGCAAAACAGAAAGCTTGTATTACAAGAGGCCTAACTGTATTTAATGCAATTAGGAATGATAAATGTAAATAAAATGAGAGCCATATGATAGAGTACCTGGTTCCTATATTAAATTATGATCATGATAAGAGAGAGTATTATATTGGAGTGACAAAGAACTTGAATGTTAGATTACAAGAACATAGGAAAAATATAAAAAAAGTATGATGATAATGATTCTCTCCAGGAAATTCTACAAAAGCAATGTGATGATGGAATGGAAAGATGCAAAGCAGGCAAAACATTGTAACACTGTGAAAGAAGGAATTATTAGGGAATCTATTGAGATTACAAGGAGGGTTAAGTAAGTGATACTATTAATAAACAACAATCAGAAACCCTTCTCACGGCCGTATTCACCAGCCGTGGTCGAAAGTCAAAATCAGCTGGACTGCGAGTCAAAACTCAAATTGGTATTCACCAACTTCTTGCCATCAGTCGAAAGTGAACTTCGACCAGCGATCTCGACCCAAGTATTTCTACGGTTAGAAGTCGAAGTCCAAAGTTAACGCATGTGCTGAAACTATTATTCGAACTACTGAACGGTTAACATGGAGGATTTTGAATAAGATAATTTGAAATGATACAAAATATTCAATTTTTGGAAAAATTTGTCATCGTAACAGAAAAATTTTAACTAATCGAAGGAATAATTTTGAAATTCTGGAAGAACTTTGCTTTTATAGGATATATTGCTTTATAAAAATATCAGTTAAACAAATATTACATATAAATGACGAATTAATACAGAATGAATGCAATTATTTATTATCTCCAAATGGAACAGTTACTTTTTGCTTTGAGATTTTATGCTTCCAAGGAACTTTCCAAATAATAGTATCTGTTTGGGAGATTTAGTCGCACGCTTTTTTAATTATAATTAATTTCGTAACATTGTTTATGTAATGTCACAAAATTCCAGCTATGGATTTAATTTCTATTTCTTTCCAAGCAGAAAGTTACCAAGTGTTTTTGGAATACTTTATTTATTTGTTAATTTTATATAACATTAATTTTTGATTTAACTAGCTTGAATAATAGCTCCTTTTCAAAATTCAAAAAGCATTTTCTTGATTCTGCAAACGAAAGAAAAATTTCTGCCATCTTTAATTCTTGTTTGAAAACCAGCATTGATAAAAATAGAAAAATAGTCACATGACACTTACAACCAATGATCTAATCGTTTACAAAAGAATGGTTCAATAACCAGTAGTCAGTTGACTATGGTCAGACAGAACTGATGAATAACAAATGAACCGAAGGTCAAAGTCAACTTCGACCAGTGGTCAGAGAACCATTGGTTGAAAATTAAATTCATGAATATGGCCATTAAAGAATGGCACTATGTGATAAAGTTGAAAGATACATAGTAAATGGAAATGGAACTTCATGTAGGACCTCAAATATGGAAATGGACTTTGAATTCTATTTTCTGCATGTTTTATGCTAAATTTGCTATTTTAAGAATTGTTTATTGGCAAATATAAGTTTATATATTACTAATGTATTATAATGGAACAGTGCTGCAGATAAAAGTATTTAAATGCATTTAAATTTTGTATATACAGAGTGTAAATCAAAACTCACTATCTATCACAAGAAATAATTGGAATTTTGAAAAACAGGTTTTAATTTGAGAAAAGCTTTATTCAAAGTGTATGTTACAAATAATTAGTGCTCCACATCGTGATCATCAATGGCTCCACATAGCTCAAAGTGATAGGATGCTTCCCACAACATACTTTCCAGAATTTGTGGTGTCACCTTTTGGACTGCATCAGGAATTTTCTAAGTTCAGCAACATCGCTAATTATCCTACCAGCATACACATCAGACTTAATGAAACCCCAAGCATAAAAATCTAAGGGTGTTAAACAAATCCCTAATCACTGGATTGGTAATGGCAGACCACGATTTTGGGCAGCATGCTTCCCTGATTTAACACTGTTAGATTTTTATGCTTGGGGTTTCATTAAGTCTGATGTGTATGCTGGTAGGATAATTAGTGATGTTGCTGAATTTAGAAAATTCTTGATGCAGTCCAAAAGATAACACCAAAAATTCTGGAAAGTGTGTTGTGGAAAGCATCCTATCACTTTGAGCTATGTAAAGCCATTGATGGTCGCCACGATGTGGTTTCGAAAGAAAAAAATTTAGTACCAAAAGTCGCCAACAGGCGGTATTGTGGCAATGCAGAAATGTAGAATATGTGATTAAGAAATGTGTAATTGCCAAATCAGACAGCACACATCAAATTTCTGAACAATACATGCCAATATTTATTCTTAATTACACATGAAGTTCAATATGACCACCATTCAGATATTCCAAGAATTGCATGTGGCGCACAACATCTTCCACGGCAATGCACAATATTTCGGTATGGAAAATGTCATGTGCCGCACGCAGTTCTTGGAACATCTGAATGGTGGTGATATTCAACCTGATGTGTAATTAACAATAAATGCTGACATGTATTGTTTAAAAACTTGATGCATCTTGTCTTATTTGGCAATTACACATTCCTTAATCACACATTTTACACTTTTGCAGTGCTACAATCCCCCTAGTGGCAATTTTTTGTACTAAATTTTTTCTTTTGAAATCGAATCTTCATATTCCACTGTGTACGTCCATCTTTAAAATTTTTATTTATTTTGTTGAGAAATACCTGTATCCCTCCTATAACACAGTAGATAGGTTCCTGAAAAACACCTTGTTGTGTGAAACTATGTTATATGAGACCTGGAGCCAATACAAAAAGGAGAGTTTACAATAAACCATATGAAAAATCATGTTAGAATCTTATTATTTTTATGTGCTTGCACTTTTTATTTCATAGATTGCACATGCGCATAAAAAAATATTATATAAAGTAAACTATCATTTGAAAAGAAAAATAAGGTACAATTTTACATTAAAATCTAAATTCCAATTATTTCTTGTGATACATAGTGACTTTTGATACACACTGTATTACATTCTAAAATGTAATATATACAAAATTTCTAGAATGTAATAGTTCTTTAGCCTGTATTTTAACCGAAAATATTTCTTTTTAAATAAATAAGTGATGTTTTTAAAGTTACTATTATGTAATGCTGAATGATTAGTTCTTTTGTCAAACTTTAAACTTTCTAAACCAGGGGTGAGCAACCTTTTTAATCAACGGGCCAATTTAAATTTTAAAATTTTATACTAAAATTTTTAACTAATTACATTTACATTAGCACTATATGAATGAAAATAGTATAAATAGAAAGATGAATGATGAATAAACTTTCCAAAAGGACTGCACTTCTATCTGGTGCAGGCTTTGAGAAAATGAACGATGAAATTATTATATTTCTCTACATACAGTATCTAAACTGGTACGTACTGCCATTTTGAAAACTTTTTTGAAATCCAAGATATAATTGTTTTTGGAATGAATCTTTAACAGAACAGAATTACTGTTTTTGTTGCTATTGCTATTTTTTGTTCCAAAACCAATTAAAATCAAATAACTTTCTTTAATTCCACATAAGAAACAATTTTTATTAACAATATTAATAATACAAAGCATAAAGAAAGAAAATATATATACTGTATTACTTCGAATTTAAGCTGCAATAGGATTTTAAAATTGGAAAAATAAAAAATAAACATGATTTTATAATAGGTATTGAAAAATAAGAAACATTTTTATTTACTTAATAGGTGTTAATATACATAATAAGCTACCTAATTTATTGAGATTCTTTTTCAGATATACTATTCGAAAGTATCTATACAGATTTCGAAAGTGATAGGACTTCTATCACTATCGAAATCTTGGCTTTCAAAACTTAAATTCTCTTCATCACTATTGCACCAGAGCACATCAGTCCTATCACTTTCGAAATCTTGGCTTTCAAAACTTAAATTCTCTTCATCACTATTGCACCAGAGCACATCATTTTCAGTGTCATTTAAATCATTAGTAATGCAACATTTTAAAAAAAATTTTCTGTAATTTCTTCAGGGATATCTTTACAAGACTACAAAAACTCACTGAGCTATTATAGATGATGCTCATTTTATTTTACCAGTTGGTGTCAAAGGATAATCTCAATTTAACATGGTTCATAATGAGTTCTCATTCTATCTTTAAAGGGTTTGTCAACAGTCATATCAAGTGATTGGAGTTGACTAGTCATACCTGCTGGTACTATTACCAGATCACAGTTTTTTGCTTTTACCTTAAATTCAATTTCCCAGAATGCATAGATTACTAGCATGCTTTTTAAAATAACGCCAAGTCTCTTCTCCCAAACATGTTCTAATCAATCTTTCATCAATTCTGTTGTCATCCATGCATTCTTTTGTGCTTGAATTATAACATCCTTAGAAAAATTTTCTTTGGGTACAGTTTTTGTTTAAAATAATAAAAGGTGGCAATTTGTTTCTATCAGCGGTATAAACAGCATTATAGTAATTCGTAATTTTTCTTATAATTAAAATATGGCCAAATATGATGCGATTCTACACAGCTGCTATCAAACAACTGAATTAAATCAGAAAAGTATAAATAGGGAATCACCAAATAAACTGTTATCAATTTTTAATAATATTTATAAAAATATTATTATTAAA
>AYEL01048837.1:0-10375 GCA_000484575.1 Olivierus martensii
TTAGATTCAGTATAATCTTCTGTTTTGTAAAATGAGAGATGCTATTTGCCTTTTTCATTTCTTACAAGTTGATTATTGACTGTACATTTTATAATTTATTCTCTTATACATTATAATACTGCACAGAATATTCTTAAAAAAATAATTTTAAATCAATCATCCATGTCTCATAAATTACTTTGTTTAATTGCTTATTTTATTATTATTAAAGTAGTATATTTTTAATCAAATATAAATTTCCAATTGTTATACCTGTTACTAATATTTATTTTTGAATATTGTTTTAGGTTTTAGAAAATGAACTATTAGGTATATACCGCTTATTGAAGAAAGTATTCATAACAGAAACAGATGAAGTCATCAGGTTACATGTAGAGATTGCTTTGGAAGAATTGAATATCATAATTTGTGAAAATTTTGTGCCCAGTTCAAAATTAACTAAAGAAATTAGAATATTAGATTCAGTATAATCTTCTGTTTTGTAAAATGAGAGATGCTATTTGATTTTTTCATTTCTATCAAGTTGATTATTAACTGTACATTTTATAATTTATTCTCTTATACATTATAATACTGCACAGAATATTCTTAAAAATTGTAAACTACTTTCTTAAACAAATTTCCTCATAATATATTTTCTTGTTCCTATTGCAATGATCAAATGCCAAATTTTTCATACAACTGAAAATAGTTTGTAGAATACATTTAATCTATTAATTGTTCTATTGCAATAAACTTCTGAAATTTTTTCTGACAGAAAAATAACAACATTCTTAATGCAGGATTTGTAGAATAGCAACAACAAATTTGATTTATTACTTGCAAAGGATAATAGTAGTAGTAATTTATATAAATTTAATCTGCAAATTAGCATTTCTTTTGTATATTTTTATTAAATAAATATATGAATTTTTAAACAACCACTTTAGTTTTCATTATTTTTACTAGTTAATCTTAAGATTTCATCTTCAAAATTAATTTATCAGTGAAGATATAAATGTAATAATGTTAAGTTATTTTGAAAATATCCTAATTTTCTAGATTCTTGATTCCATTTTGCCTTAAAAATTATTGTTATACTATAATCTTCATAAGGAACCAAGAATCTGGAAAATCTGAATATCAACATTTATGAATTTCTGTCCTTATAATTCATAATAGACAATATTTATAATAGAGGCATATTTTGCTAATACAGCACTTTTCAATCCTGAAAATCTTGAAGTGAGACGAGAACTGAACCTGAATACTACAAGGTGACAAGTAAATGCTTTACCATGCAGCCATTAAACTGAGATTTTAGGTCTATTGGCACTTAATGATTGATAGTGTAAATATGTTTTTAGGCTTTTATATGCACTTGCAAATGAAAAAAAATAATGTGATTAGAGATTTTAGGTCTATTGGCACTTAATGATTGATAGTGTAAATATATTTTAGGCTTTTATATGCACTAGCAAATGAAAAAAAAGAATGTGATTTGCTTTACATCAGTGGTCTAGAAGGTAATTGCCATAACTAAAGTATGCCTGTATTTATAAAAATATAAAATATATGTATCATATATCAAATGCAAATATAAAATATATATTAAAATCATATATCAAATACAAATACAGTAAAACCTCGATTTTACAGACTAGGGGGCAAGACTAGTCTGTAAAATCGAAGTGAAATTTTTTTATAAACATTAATTAGCATTTTCAACATTCCTGTACTAATTAATGTGACTTATGCCTAAAAACTGTATTATTTTACATAGAGTATTTTAAATTAAATTAAATTACCTACATACATGTATATTAAATTTAGGTAAGTTTTTTAAAATAAAAATGATGCATTATGCAATAAATGAGTGCTTTATTTTACAAATGCTGGATGTAGCTATACTGTAGACAGTTTATGAAAATGTTGTATTAGTATTATTTATTTTATTTTTTGGGATGGTGTCCGTAAAATCCGAAATCCGTAAAATTGAGGTTTTACTGTATATGTATCATATATATATATCAGGAGTTTTCGAGATGCCTCCAACATCTCGAAAACTCACTCTAATGATTAGTTGATTAACTAGATATTATAAAAAATAAATATATATAATATCATATATATTCAAATCATATATATATAATATATATGTCACAAACACACAATATATATATTATGTATCAGGGATGACCAAGCTTCATGTCATTAAGAACCATATAGGAGAATCTCAAATTCTTGAAAGCTGCAGTTAGTTTCTTTTTGGGTCAATCAGAGCCACATCAGTTTTTCAGTTAATCTTAACAATGGTTTCAAAATTATTTATAATATATTTTGCATGCATTTATTTCATTTAGATGAATACTACATTTTACAATAAATAAACAAATTATAAAATATATTATTTTAAAAAATTAGATAAGTATTTGCTCCATATTAATTATTGACTTTCATGCTATGGAGCCATATTGAAGGTACCAAAGAGTCGCATGTAGCTCACAAGCTGCAATTTGGCAACCATTGTTACATATACATACAGAACTGATAAGATTCAAAACAATTTGTTCTAAATGTAACATTATTTATATATGATTGATCTTAATATGAAAAACATTAATCCAAATTGCTGATTTTAAATTTACAATCTTTTTGTATATAGATGTTTCAAAGCAAGTTGTAGATAAAATAAACTTTTTCAATTAATATTGCATTATTTTATTAGAACAATTAATTCAATTGAACATACTTCTGAAATTCTTTTTAACAATGTTAATGTTTATGGAAAAACTAAGTATTTCCTTCATTTTCAACCAATAAAAAGAGAGTATTTATCAAAACAGTCTTGGAAGGGTTACAATAAAGTTTTATTTCCTTGATTTGGATTGTTTTTGCTTTATGATGGAGAATATTTGAGTTTGGGACATGAAAAATCAATTCATTGTCAAGGAAATATATTATTTACAATGACTATGAACATTTTAAAAATCAGATTTCATCTATCATGGCTTCATACTAAAATCTTGATATTGTTTATCAAGTTTTGTATATATATATAACATAGTGCATTCAAAAAGTAACTCTATACCTATGTATGTATTATAGTAATATAGGTATATAGTTACTTTTCAAATGCACACTGTATATAAACTATGTATATATATAATTTATATAGTTTTGTATGTTTATAAGTGTCAAGTTTTGTCAATATATTGAAAAATTAATCAATTAATAATTATTAATTAATTTTTTCAATATAAAAAAATCAATTATTAATTGATTTTTATATTGAAAAATCAATCAATTAAAATGATTCAATAAAATTTAAATATTATTTTAAATAAATATTAAATAAAATAAGCATTTGAATAAAAGTAAATCAATTGGTTATCAAACATTTTAAAAATTATTTTTATTACATTATAAACATTTAAAAAATATTGTCTGATTAGGATAGGATTACAGATGACTATTTAAATGCATAAAAAATGTTACATGATACTAGAAGTTACATTATAAAAATTAAGTGAAGATTAACAGACTTTTGATTCTCCTCTTTAGTTTCTATGATTGTGAAAAAATTTTGCTATATTTCTAGACAAATTAAATTTTCTCCAAATAGTTTCCATGATGACTCTGAATTCTATGAATTATCATTGTTTCAATAGGTAATTAATACTTACCAATTCTACTGTGAATACTAACTGACTGTCCAATCTATTTTATTTATGCTTTGTTAATTGCTAGTAAACATCATTAAAGTAGGAAGAACTAAGCAATATTTTTCATCATTATTATTAGTTTAAAGACTATGACATCACATATGACAATTTTTCTAAGCAAAAACTCTTAGCATATAGATTATAGTAAATCACAAAGTAAAATTAAAAAAAAAAATTTTTTTAATCAAATTTCAATATTAGAAGGAGCTTTTATTTTTTAATGTTGGTTTTTTAAAAACGCTACACTTCTATTTAGGTTAACAAGATATTTTCTGCTTAGAAATAAATGTGAAATTTAGAACAGGCTCATATTCATTCACTGATCAATTCAATATTCTTTAAAACTGGAGTTTCAAAGAATAACAAATTCATCAGAAGTTTCTCACAATTAATATTTGGTAGTGGTAAAAAAGTGAAATAAAAAATTCTTAATGATATATTCTAGTATAAAATGATTTACTAAAATTTTCAAAGAAAATGAATTAATTGTTTGTTGAAAATAGGAAGAGAACAAAAAAAACCACAGAATGGAAGTAAAACAAAGCTTCTCTTAATTAATATTTAATAGTTTATAAAAGCTAAATAAAAAATTTTTAAAGATATGTATTCAAGTATTAAACAGATTTATTAAAATTTTCAGATTTTAAAATAACATTTTTAAAAATGTGCCAAATTAGAGAAAATTTATTGTACTTCAATTAATTATCTTACCTTATCTTTAGGATTTAACAACATAATCAGTGCACCAAGAGCCAATGCTAATGTCTCAGTCTGAAGTGAAGAATCATTTATATATGACTGCGTACATCTATCCAATGTTTTCTATAAAGAAAATAAAATACGGATACAGAACTATTTACCATCTTAATAATTATTTACATTATTGCTTTTCTTATTCTCATAAATATAATTATAAATATAATTATAATGTGATAATGTTAGTGTTTATGAAAATAATTGGATGGTTCAACTTCAAATTATGCAAGGCTAACTTCAAATCCAGCCTTTTAGGTGAAGGTCTTATTCTAGTTTAGCCAACTAAACATAGAATAAGATACAAACAACAACAGTTAAAAAAGAATTTAAGAAATTTTACTCCTCAATGAAAAATGTATTTCATGTTTGTCACCCCTCTTCAGATTCAGAAGAGTAAATTTCAAACAATATTTTTTATATATGATGGGATGACATTGGTAACATTTAAAGATAGAAGTCGGATAGTCCCAGGATAACAGAATTATAATATTAGGACAATAGGGAGACTATTGCTTGCAAGAAATATTGGAATTCTTCCTGGATATAAGATAGTAAAATGTTATCTAGGAAAAGAGCTGTATGTGTGCATGCATGTGTGCACATATTTTTTTATTAATCTGAACAGTATTAATAATTTTGAAAAGATATAATTTATCCAGTTTTTTACATTATTTTAAATAACAATAATTTGATATGTCTTAAATAAATAAAAACACAGCACTTCTTGCAGTAAAGTATCAAACTAAATTTATTAGCTTGATACTTTACTGCAAGAAGTGCTGTGTTTTTATTTATTTAAGTAGTTCTTAGTTGAAGCAGTTTAATATTATTGTTAATTTGATGTGTCTTTGATTTAAATGAATTTGCATTAAATACCATTCAATGCATTTAAATATCATTTGCATTAAAAGCACTATTTTCCTAGTATAGAATCTTGACATTAAAAATGTGATCTTTACAGTGAATTTTAATAAAAATCTACAGTTTGTTTCAAAAATTATTAGGACATCATACAAAAAATATACAGGATTAAAAAGTAAAGTATTCAGATCATCTTTAACAGCACATCTCTATCAGTTCAAAAGTAATTAAAAAGAATCCAGATATATATATATAATCTAATAAATGTAAGAAAGACTAAAAATTGAAAAAATGGCACTAACAATATTTGGCACAAGTGGAAATATTCCATTAATGATATTTACATTTCAATATTTATCATTTGTGATAAAAATTGTGTCTTAATTTATACAGTTTTAAATTATCCTTAATATGATTTTATTTGTATAATATAAAAGGATAAATCTAATTATAAGAGGATCATCATCAGATCTGATCCAGTCCTAGTAAAATAGCTTTTCTAATAAATATCCTCTTACAATAAAATCAAATAATAAGTAAATTATAAGCATTTTCAAGAACATATTATTTCAAAAATATTCCAACTATCCACAGACCATGCTTTAGTTTAAATGCTTATTATTTAGATTTTTCTAAAATTTTAAAATCATAATTATTGTCTAAATAATTAGACAATAATTATGATTTTAGAATATATATACATATATATATATGACAATATTTTTTACAGACTGCATTAGATAAGATTGACACACATAAATGATGATGTAATACAGGATGTTCGGAAAGTCACTGTACACTTATATTACTATGATTCATGTATAAATGCACAGTGACTTTCCAAACACCCTCTATTACATTAGCTGTTATTTTAGCTATATAAACATGCTCTGCAAGAGTTGCAGTCACTCTTTGCTTATGCCAGGATGTTGACAAAACAAAAATATATTATTAATAGTTTTGCCTTAGCTATTAATAAATATCTTTTATTTATATTTTTAGTTGTGATGCTATCATTAATACAGCATATCATCACAAAAAATGATTAGAAATGTAAAATTCCCAGGTGATAATGCACTTTGAATACCAGTGTATATCTACAATAGTATTTTTATTGTAAATAGAGTGATATTTGAACATTTATGTATTGGAAATAATTTTGCTAATCAAATATAATATAAAAATATGTTGTACAACTTATTCACAATAGATGTTATGCTGATGATAGCTCCTATAATAGATTAAAAGCATTTCATTTAAAATATATTATGTATATGAAAGCATTTATTTTAAATTATATAAAAGGTAGATAATTTTTAATTGTTATAAAATAATTAATATATATTTATTATAAATCATAGTTTAATATAATTCAATATTCAAAGTAAAAGCCTATCAGTTATAAAAAAAGGATTACTAGAAAACATTTTTTATTACTATCAAATATTTATATGAACTTTATCATTTTTTTACATAGTCACTGGTTAGAGTTCTGACATTTAAATTATAATAAAATACAAGTTTCTTTATTCCCACTGTTTTCAGTTCTTCAGTGTTTTGAAATCATTGGGAAATTAAAAATTTCTCAAGTGGAAGAAAAGTAAGAAATCACTTGGAGCAAGTTCTTTACATACACTAAAGCAAGGTCAAGATTTTAGATGAATGATTAAAAATTTTCTACTTGAATTTTTAAAGCAATTGGCTCATGCAATTAAAGATATATGATTGTGCATTGTGAATAGTTTGCAAAATTTAAGGAAACTGAAAACTTAGCTCAGAAGTTGTGAATCTCTAGTTTCTTAAATTTTTTGTTTGCTTTTTTAAAGTTTATCATTCACTATAAATATAAATTAAGTTTATCATTCACTAACAATAGGCATAATCTATTGTTCATTATAAACATTTGTACTTTCAACAGTTTACACAATTTCCTCATTTTTCCTTCATTCAATCATATTTTATCTCATAAAGCTGGCAATGAATATTTTTTTGCATTTAAAAATCTTACAATCCAAATTTTGTAACCAGTGGGATTTTTGATTATCTTACTTATTTTTAATCAATATTTTCTCATTAAAAATATTAATATCCTATATTTTAATCAAACAACAAAGAACAATTGACTATCCATAACACATCAGCTGATTCCCATTAAACACATTTGAAGTTACCATGCATGCATAGTTTCATTTCCATTATGTATATGACCAGTATGTGAAATCAGCTCTTACTTTCTGAATATGCCATATTTAGTTGTATGTATATATTATATATATTTGTTTTAATATAACAAAGAATATATTATACAATATATCAAATATCTAATATCTGAATAAAACATAACAACATAATAATAGCATAATATTTATCTTTATAATACCAGTTTAATAGAATCAACAAATAATTTATTACAGTGCTTTCACTCAACATCAATAATCTACAAAGTTAGTTATATATTACTAATACCAGGCAAACATCCCAAAAGTATTTTAATAAGTCATTCGGCTATTAAAATAGTTAATTAATTCAGTTCTATTAAGCTAGTATTTTTATTTATTTTGGGTTTGAACTAGAATTGTTTCTAATAATACCTGAATAAATAAAATTGCTTGGCAATTATTTTCAACAATGTCATCTCCAAATGATTGAGAAATTTCTTGAATAAATTTTAATATCAATATGTTTTGGTGCAATTTATTAGAATAGAGATCATCATCATCTAAAAATGTGAATGAATTTTCAGATTTATTGGATTTTGTGTCTTCTTTCTCTAGATCTTCCTGCATATCTTGTAATTTCTTAACATAAAAAAAAAAATTAAGTTATAAACAGAAAAATTTATAGAAATTGTGCATGTAAATTTACACAATTAAATAATTACCTGCAGAAGAATGAAAAATATTTGTCCCATAATATTTTTATCATTTAATTTACGAATTAACTCCAGTATGCAATCATATTTTCTTTCTAAATATTCTTCAGATCTATTAATAAATCATCAATATCTTTATAATTTTATTTACATTATTTTGAAACATTATTTAATAGTTTAAAGAGAAATAAAAAATCTTAAAATAGAAATTATTTGGTATTAAGTAGAATCCATAACAAATTCATATTCTCAAATCTCTAGACAGCTGCTCATTTTATCTTTTTAGAATAATAACCTCTCCTGGAATTAAATATTCTTCGAATTTAATATGACTTGTATTTTCAAAAATATAATTCAAAAGTTGAAAAAAAAATAAAAGCTTTCAAACAGAATAATATACTTTTCTACATGATAGTATTATAATTAACTGAAGCAGAAATTTATTAATATGCTTTTTATAAAAAATATATTAAACTGAACAACATGCTGATATATTTATATTTACCTTTGTATCACATTCAAATTTAGAAAAAATAAGAAAAACAGGCTATTCATCTTTTATGATTAATTGTCAACAATCATTACAGAAACAGCAAAACAAATCTTTTAAAAAATTATGTACATTGTATTAAGAAAATTATGTACATTGTAGTATATAAATTATTTTCTTTATAGTCTATTTATATATAATTATACAATTAAGTATGCGAAAGATTTTAATTATCATTTAAAAAATCGTTGTTGGGCACCATGGTTTTCCGGCACCCAAAAATAATGATATTTTAAGTGATAATTAAAATCTTTTGCATACTTAAACGAAAAATAAACATCATAGATGAAAATGTAAGACTATGTATGTATATATTATGGTTATTACATATAAATAAACGTAGTAAGAATTTTTATTTATTTTTTTTTTTGGGTCTCCAGAACGAATTAATCAAATTCCCATAAAAATCGTTATTACATATAAATAAATGTAGTAAGAAATTATATAATTTTTTATTATGATTATTACATATAAATAAATGTAGTAAGAAATTATATAATTTTTTATTTCTATTACATATAAATAAACGTAGTAAGAAATTATATAATTTTTTATTTATTATTTGGGTCTTCAGAACGAATTAATCAAATTCCCATAAAAACCTATGGTAAATCGATGACTTTTTTGGGTCTCCGGAATGAATTAATCAAATTCCCATAAAATCCTATGGTAAATCGATGATCAAATGAATTAATCAAATTCCCATAAAAACCTATGGTAAATCGATGATCGGTTAATGAACAATTTGGATAATGCACATTATCTTGGAATGGATTATGTTCGTTAGAACAATTTGGATAACGAACATTTTCTTGGAACGAATTATGTTCATTAACCGATCACCCTCTGTATATATATATATATCCATTATCTTGGAACGGATTATGTTCATTAACTGATCACCTAATGTATTAGTTCGGATAACGAATATTGTTTTTGAACAGATTATGTTTCTTAACTATTAAGCTTTTAACTATTTTTCGAGCTTGTAGTCTGTGTTTTCGAGTGATATATCCATGATTTAAAAACATAACTGATCAAAATAATTCCTAAAAACAAGAAATTCTAGTGCTGGCCTATATAGATAGAATTTATTCGATCCTTACATGCACAGATTACTATTAGTAATCTGTGCTGGGAAACAGCTTACGATGCAACGAACAATCAGCTGATGAGAGTACGATAAAATCATCCATCCTTCTTGCATGCGTAAAAAATTTTCTTACTTCTCATTGGTTGAGAACTTGCAATCGTCGACAGAAAAACAAACCCTCTTGTTTTTACACACGGTTGAAGTCGCGCGCTATTCGGAGGGGGTTTAGCAGTTTGTTGGAAGAGTCGATGGTGTTCAGTAGCGCGCGCGGCGAAAAATTGCACAGTGTGACCACAGCTTTAGGAAAACTTTACACCTACCATAGCTAAACTGCGGCTCGTTGGTATCTCCAATGCGACTCCATATCATCAAGTCAATAGTTAGTATGAAGTTAAATATTGTATTCTCTTGAAAATAAAACAAATCCATAATTACATGAAATCACGATACAATAGGTGACACCATATTTAATTTTTTACCGTGTTTGATGTCAGGTTTGTCATATGATCTACGCTATATACTATAATATTTCCACTTGG
>AYEL01048852.1:0-13075 GCA_000484575.1 Olivierus martensii
AATCTTGTTTCACTATAACTAAATTCAATACAAAATCCGATATTTATCTCATACAACACTAATATATGTCTTTAATTCAGAATAACTGACAGTTCTTCTTAGTTCACTTTCGCTTTCACAATTTATCACTCACTATTAACTTTTACTGTCCAAGTCTTGCAGTTCATCTAAACTCAACTCAGGCTTGCAGCTCATTTATTTGTACGGAATTTTGTTAATTTTTTTCTTGTACCGTATTCAGTGTTAATTAATGTTTGTTTTCATTTTCAAAAATAAATTGAAAAAATATAAGCATTAAATTGTGTCTAAAAATTAATTAACCAATCCCCTTTAATCCTAATTTCATTTTACACAGTTATAAAGAACATACCCTCGACTTTTCATTATCTTCTTTAGATCAATTTACACGGTTTACAGTTTTAACTGAACATATCATTCTATTTTGTATTAATTCTGGGTCTTGTTTTACACGGTTTTGGTTTGCACGATTTTTCCAGGAACGTATCTACCGTGTAAATCGAGGGCTGAGTGTATATTAAAATAATTTATTTATAACACTAACTCAATAAATGAACTAATATTCCTGTGCATCATGAATTAATTGAAGCATTTTAATTTTGATATTTGTTTTTTCTCTTGATGGAATTCTTTTAAATTCAGGTAGGTGTCTTAGTAGAAAAACTTCATCTGCTTCCCTCTCCTTGTTTGCTGGGATTGCAGGTAGGATAATTGGTGCTTTTAGGGCTTCCAGAATCTTTGCCATTGTGTTTTGCTGCACATTTTTCTTTTTCCCTGGAATCACGATGGAATCTAAAAGCACAAAAACTTTCTTACTGCGGATGCAATATTCTGAAGTTTTGTTTTAAATTAAAAATATGGCAATTAAACCTAAACATGAATTGACCACCAACCTGTTGAGATGTCAGAATTAGAATTCTATGGTGTAGTTGCCACAGTTTGACTTTCAGCAGGAAGAATGCATTCAGGAGAATTCTCCACAGGCAGATAATGTGTCATATCCTGTACTGTGCCTGATTGTATATCTATGTCTTCATGCATTGATAGATCTGACTGGGATGCCTGTGAATTCTGTAAAGTTGAAATAGATTCGCTGAAATTTCCTGTAGTCCTAAAATATAGATATTATATATATATATATAAATTGCAAAGGATTTCCGAAATAGTTAATTCAATTTTATTTATATTAAGCTAAATGAGCTTGGTTATTGTTTAGTAAAATAAAATTATTACTTTTAACCAATGATATAGTATTTTTTTGGCTTTAAACAAGGATTTAAAAGATTCAAATAACTGTTCACAATCCATGTTGGATCCTCTATTATCCTATCTGCTCCTGATCCACTTTTCTTATATACTCTGAGATACTTCTATCGTATGGACTTCAATTTTCCAGGACAGACAGTTGCTGGAAAAGCATGTTTATTTAACACAATAGTGGTAACATTACTTAACTTTGATATATTTACTAATTAATTTATAATATACAATATCAATAACAATTTTAAATAAGTTTGAGCTATGTATACCCATTGAATGCAAAATTTTTACATTAATTATCATTAAATCATTAAAAAATGCTTTAAATGAAATGCTAATTAATAGTAACATGCAGGAGACAGTTTAAAAAACATTTATTTCATTATGTTTATTTTGTTAAATACTTTATATTTTATTTTCATTTATATATTTTTGAGTTAACTTGTAATATATTAATCTTCTTATTTTAAAATGAAGTAAACATTGATTATTAATCTTATGGTAAGTTTTCACTTTAAGTATCCATGCATGTTTAATCACATGTTGGTGGAGGGTTAATATACTTTTAATACGAATATTTAACATATCTGATTGAACATTTAATTAATCAATTTAAATAGGAAGAAGAAAAAATAGAATTTGATCTCTCAAAAGCGACAGGTACTTGAAGTAAACCTTACCAAAACAAACATACAAAAGAGGATTATCTTACCTTGGATATTTAAAATTTCACCAATTTCTTTCCATGCCTTTTGCCTAAAGTTTTGATTTCGATATTCTTTTAATCGCATGTCATATAGACATGGTCTTTTTTGCACTTCTAACACAAATTCTATATCAGAATCCCAACCACATGGTTGAACTTCCGCTATTTTCCAAGTATATAAAACATTCGTTTCTATTTGTTGATTGCTTGCTTCGCGTCTTGCTGCACCATATTGTTCGCACGTGCTGATTGGTCAAAGTTCAATATTTTCATCTCCTTTCGCACAGCAATGCGTGTTAACGCGAGTAGCCGCACGGGAAAAGCTAGTCCAAGACACACTGTACACACATAACTGCGCGAAGTTACTTTCTAATGCTTCACTTCGCGTCCCGTTCAGTGTGTCATGGCCTTAAATAGTTACATATGCATGGTATTAGTATTGTTTCATATACATTTTCTCTCTCTTCATTTAGGAACATTATTGTGCCATACGAATGTGAAAAAAAATAAAGCAATCACCAAATTTCATGCAACCCCAGAAAGTTTTTGTTCAAACATTTTATCAAGAAGCTATTTTTTTTGACATGTGAAAATTTGATTTATATGATAAATCTCAATTCCAATTATAGGTTGGAAGATCCTCAATTTTAAGAAAATTCAAATTAAGAACATTCATACTTAAGAACTGCTATTTCATTTTCAAATTTCTGAATATCTTCAAGAATTTTAACTATTATCATAGCAGAATGCTCTCACAACAAATATAATGTAAAATCACAAAGTTTAACATGTTATAATGTGAGGAAGTTAACTTTGATCTGTCCTATTTTTATTTTATTATGCACTCTATTATTTTAGCGTTATTTTCTTATATTCTAACGTATTATATTTTAGTTTAAAAGTTAACTTACTTCCCACATTCTCTGTCTCCGTCATTAGCAGTCACGTGATACGGAATCGGAACCCGTCCTCCGGAAGAGATATCCCAGTTAATGACGTCATCTTATCTAAATAATATTACCACTGGTTCAATATGCGAATGTAAGAATGATCCGTATTGAAGTATTGTTCGGTAGATAAATTAATTGTAAAGAGGATGACATGAATAAATTACTCTGTAAGCTAATAACTTCAAAACTTGTTACGTCTAAGTATGCAAATGAGCAAAGTGCGGGATTGTAAGTCACCCGTATAAAAGATCGACGCAATCAACAAGTTTTTTGAGGTGTTGTTTGATAACCAGAGGTGTTGTATCAAACGTAAAATTGGTGAAAGTGACATTTGAGTTTCTTGTAAAGATCGACGATTGTTTGAAGTTTGTATCGGAGGTGGAGGTAGTAGTATTAAGTAGTATTTAAGGTTCTCGTTTTTGTGAATAATTGATTGTTAATATTTGAGTTGGATTAAACCTTTTTTGTCGATTAATTTATTGTTGCTTTATTATAGTTTCAATAAAGCATTTATTAATACTTTTTTTGTAAGTGTTCTCGAAGTCTAATAAATTTATATTTTTTTGTCATTTAACTTGTTTGAGAATTTCTTTAATTTGTTAGTGTAAGTTCTGACATCATCCTGTTTTCAATCTAACACTTATTCGTTACTTGTAGTTGTTAGTTCCGGTTTCGTTTTGCCGGTTAGACATTAACTTTTGTTAGATTGTTTAGTAGTTAATTAGATTTAAGTTAGAACTTAGTTAAAGACCTCAGGCAGAACTCTGGAATTTGCAGAGTCACTAACCGTTAGGAATAATTAGAATTAATAGTATTGACATTCATTCTAACCCGCGACTTTGCAATAACAGTCTTTCAAAATGATAGTAATACAACAAAAACCTTTGCTTTATTATTGGAACTTTTTATTCAAACCTATGAAATAATAAACTTTTAATTGGTCCAATTGTGAAATATATTAAAAAATACAGTATATAAAATGATTTCAGTATTTTTGGAAGTTAATAACAGCAATATCTAAGTTACAAATAATTCAAGTTATGAACAAAACTTACATACTAATTAAGTTCATAATTTGAGGAGCACATGTATTTATGATAATTGGGGAGAGGTATTCCCTAATATTTATAATAATTTATGTGGATCTAAGACACTCTTTTATTGTCCAATAGTACTTTTGGATAATAAAAGAGATTTTTAAAATTGGTAATATAGTGGTGCTTTGCAATTCGACGTGCCGCAATTTGTCGGTCTCGCAATTCGACATTTGAGTTTCGTGGATTGGCACATGCACATGCATGGAATTGTGTGATGTTATTTGCCATTTGCCAGTTTTTTTTGGGCCTACTTTGATGTTTGCCTGTATTGTTTGTGTTAATGTGTTAATTTTCAATTCTACATTTTTCAGAAAATAAAAAATTCGTAATTATTATTATTATTTTTTTGAGTGAAATGTAAGAATGGGTTCAAAGAGAACTGACCAGAGGAGTTATTCCAAAAAGAAGAATGCTTGATGAGCGAAGAGATATAGAAAAAAATTATAGATAAAGTGCAGAAAGGTAGAACAATTAAAATGTAACTCAAATATGGTGTTCCTAGGACAACTGTGGCCACATTTGGCAACAGAGAGAGAAGATTATGGATGCTAAGGTGTCTGCTGGAAGACTTCATTCCAACATTTAAAGGCTAATAAATTGTATGTTGTGTATAAAATAGTGTATTTTGTAATTTGTGTTATACAATAGTAAAACACATATAATAAAGTAAATAATATAGTGTATTTCTCTCACCTCACCCGTTAGGGAAGTGGGATGAGGACCGATAATGAATTAATCTATTTTACATAGTCTTATATGGGAAATATTGTCCCGCAATTTGACAGTTTCTCAATTCAACATTACTTCAGTGTCGAATTGTGCGGCACCACCGTATTCTTGTTATAATATTGTATAATAATTGACACAATAAATTTTAATATTTATTATTTCCTAAACTATATGTTTGTTATATTTAATAAATTAGATAAGTGATATTTTTTATTATCTGTTTTTATTTTATATTAGGGGATTCATCTGAGTCAACATCTTGATAGTTCTCAGAAAGCAGATATGAGAGCATATATGGCCTTGATTAATGCTGTCCTTGGCAATGCTGAAGTGAGTTTATAAGAATGAATTATAATTATTATTATTTTTTTATAACAGGACCATTAAATTATATAAATTGTAATTTTATTTAATCTTTAATTCTTTGTTTAAGAACAATCAAGTTAATCAGGAGTTTATAATATGTAGACTGATTAACTGGGATAACTGGAAAATTAATTTTCCTTGATAATCTGCAAAATATACTAAAAACTGAATTTTGGGCAATGTGTAATAATAAAAATATTTGATACATTAATACTAATAATATTTGATACATATATCAAATATTCTCTTAATTATTGAAAAGGAAACAAAAAATTTACCTATTTGCAGCACAAAGATTTCTAAGAATTATTGAATCTGAATTGTACAATATCTTAAGTATTTATAAAATATCTTATTAGCTTCAATATAAGAAAAAATTGAATTAAATATCAAAATTTATGATAACTGATAATTACATAAATATTTTAGCAGGAGACATAATCAGAGGAAAAAATGGGTATGGGCATTGAGTTTCAGATCCTTTCAATCATTATTTTCATTAATTTTTTCTTGTTTGTTAATTTAAAAAAATTTTATCTTTATACTCAATTCAGTACATTACACTGAACTGTAGCATCAGTCACTTTTCATAATCCATAATCTATTTATGTACTAGGCATCCACTATTTGATCTATACTAGTCTAACAAATAGAGATGGATGCTGTCCAATCAATGTCATCATTTTTTTATGATTGAGAATCATCTGACTATTAGACTTATATTATGTTATGTCTTTTGACCCTTTCCATTCCTAAATGAAATAAATCCAGAGAAATTTCTATTAAATATTTTTAAAACTAAATTAACATTTTGACGCTCTAGACTGGAGGGAAATAAGCTTTTTAAAGTAAGCCCATATGAATAACTCACAAAAGAATGGCTTTCAATACTATGTAATTGTCTAATACTTTCAAATGATGCTGTATTAAAATTTACATTTGAATTTTCATTTTCAAAACTTGGGTAAAACATGCACCTGCCATTATTTTTTTGATTTATCCAATTATTTCTTATATTTTTTAACAAATGTACAGAATCAATTATAAAAAATAAAGGCCTATTACCATTAACTGGATGTTGGTAGACAAAAGATTTCTGATTACAAGAAGAAAAGCAACTCATTGCTTTTTGATTTATAGCATTATTATCTGTAACAATGCATATTACCTGAAAGCCTATATTTTCTAGCCCAATAACAACTTTTCTTATTACATTATATAATATATTAAAAGTGATGCTTTTTACAGGTAGAATATGAACTACTTCCTTGAATTTTGACAGAAGGCTGGAAACCATGAATACATATGCACTGGAAGCAGCTATACATGAATTAAAGGCATTACCAACTATGTTTCCACCTTTATAATCAAAATATGATTTCAAATGAATTTCATCAATCATTAGTACAATTGTTTTCTCACAATCTTTAATATAATTATATCTATTTTTAATATATGATAGAAAATTTTCTTCATGCATTTCCAATTCTGGTGAAAGCTGTAAATTATTACTTAATTTTTTCAAAGTACAAGGATGAGGGATTATAAGATTTCCACTCTGTCTCAAAAATTTGTATGCATGTGGAGATATTGTATTTACAGACAAGAAAATACTAATTGAGGGGAATATCAAACATTATTCTTTGGGTATGTGAGAAGATGCATTTGCTCTTCAATAAAATGAATTAAGTTAGAAAATACTAATAATTGAGGGGAATATCTAACATTATTCTTTGGGTATGTGAGAAGATGCATTTGCTCTTCAATAAAATGAATTAAGTTCGTTTTTGTGAATAATTGATTGTTAATATTTGAGTTGGATTAAACCTTTTTTGTCGATTAATTTATTGTTGCTTTATTATAGTTTCAATAAAGCATTTAAAATACTTTTTTTGTAAGTGTTCTCGAAGTCTAATAAATTTATATTTTTTTGTCATTTAACTTGTTTGAGAATTTCTTCAAATTTGTTAGTGTAAGTTCTGACATCATCCTGTTTTCAATCTAACACTTATTCGTTACTTGTAGTTGTTAGTTCCGGTTTCGTTTTGCCGGTTAGACATTAACTTTTGTTAGATTGTTTAGTAGTTAATTAGATTTAAGTTAGAACTTAGTTAAAGACCTCAGGCAGAACTCTGGAATTTGCAGAGTCACTAACCGTTAGGAATAATTAGAATTAATAGTATTGACATTCATTCTAACCCGCGACTTTGCAATAACAGTCTTTCAAAATGATAGTAATACAACAAAAACCTTTGCTTTATTATTGGAACTTTTTATTCAAACCTATGAAATAATAAACTTTTAATTGGTCCAATTGTGAAATATATTAAAAAATACAGTATATAAAATGATTTCAGTATTTTTGGAAGTTAATAACAGCAATATCTAAGTTACAAATAATTCAAGTTATGAACAAAACTTACATACTAATTAAGTTCATAATTTGAGGAGCACATGTATTTATGATAATTGGGGAGGTATTCCCTAATATTTATAATAATTTATGTGGATCTAAGACACTCTTTTATTGTCCAATAGTACTTTTGGATAATAAAAGAGATTTTTAAAATTGGTAATATAGTGGTGCTTTGCAATTCGACGTGCCGCAATTTGTCGGTCTCGCAATTCGACATTTGAGTTTCGTGGATTGGCACATGCACATGCATGGAATTGTGTGATGTTATTTGCCATTTGCCAGTTTTTTTTGGGCCTACTTTGATGTTTGCCTGTATTGTTTGTGTTAATGTGTTAATTTTCAATTCTACATTTTTCAGAAAATAAAAAATTCGTAATTATTATTATTATTTTTTTGAGTGAAATGTAAGAATGGGTTCAAAGAGAATAAAAAATTTGTAATTATTATTTTTTTGAGTGAAATGTAAAGATGGGTTCTAAGAGAACTTTTTTTGAGTGAAATGTAAGGATGGGTTCAAAGAGAACTGACCAGAGATTATTATTATTTTTTGAATGAAATGTAAGGATGGGTTCAAAGAGAACTGACCAGAGGGGTTATTCCGAAAAGAAGAATGCTTGATGAGCGAAGAGATATAGAAAAAAATTATAGATAAAGTGCAGAAAGGTAGAACAATTAAAATGTAACTCAAATATGGTGTTCCTAGGACAACTGTGGCCACATTTGGCAACAGAGAGAGAAGATTATGGATGCTAAGGTGTCTGCTGGAAGACTTCATTCCAACATTTAAAGGCTAATAAATTGTATGTTGTGTATAAAATAGTGTATTTTGTAATTTGTGTTATACAATAGTAAAACACATATAATAAAGTAAATAATATAGTGTATTTCTCTCACCTCACCCGTTAGGGAAGTGGGATGAGGACCGATAATGAATTAATCTATTTTACATAGTCTTATATGGGAAATAGTGTCCCGCAATTCGACAGTTTCTCAATTCGACATTACTTCGGCGACGGTTAGTGTCGAATTGCAAGAGGAGTCCAACAATGAATTAATCTATTTTCCATAGTCTTATATGGGAAATATTGTCCCGCAAGTCGACAATTTCTCAATTCGCCATTACTTCGGCGACGGATTAGTGTCGAATTGCGAGTTCGGCGACGGATTAGTGATGAATTGCGAGGCACCACTGTATATATATATTAGAATATTAACATAACATTACTTCAGTGTCGAATTGTGCGGCACCACCGTATTCTTGTTATAATATTGTATAATAATTGACACAATAAATTTTAATATTTATTATTTCCTAAACTATATGTTTGTTATATTTAATAAATTAGATAAGTGATATTTTTTATTATCTGTTTTTATTTTATATTAGGGGATTCATCTGAGTCAACATCTTGATAGTTCTCAGAAAGCAGATATGAGAGCATATATGGCCTTGATTAATGCTGTCCTTGGCAATGCTGAAGTGAGTTTATAAGAATGAATTATAATTATTATTAATTTTTATAACAGAACCATTAAATTATATAAATTGTAATTTTATTTAATCTTTAATTCTTTGTTTAAGAACAATCAAGTTAATCAGGAGTTTATAATATGTAGACTGATTAACTGGGATAACTGGAAAATTAATTTTCCTTGATAATCTGCAAAATATACTAAAAACTGAATTTTGGGCAATGTGTAATAATAAAAATATTTGATACATTAATACTAATAATATTTGATACATATATCAAATATTCTCTTAATTATTGAAAAGGAAACAAAAAATTTACCTATTTGCAGCACAAAGATTTCTAAGAATTATTGAATCTGAATTGTACAATATCTTAAGTATTTATAAAATATCTTATTAGCTTCAATATAAGAAAAAATTGAATTAAATATCAAAATTTATGATAACTGATAATTACATAAATATTTTAGCAGGAGACATAATCAGAGGAAAAAATGGGTATGGGCATTGAGTTTCAGATCCTTTCAATCATTATTTTCATTAATTTTTTCTTGTTTGTTAATTTAAAAAAATTTTATCTTTATACTCAATTCAGTACATTACACTGAACTGTAGCATCAGTCACTTTTCATAATCCATAATCTATTTATGTACTAGGCATCCACTATTTGATCTATACTAGTCTAACAAATAGAGATGGATGCTGTCCAATCAATGTCATCATTTTTTTATGATTGAGAATCATCTGACTATTAGACTTATATTATGTTATGTCTTTTGACCCTTTCCATTCCTAAATGAAATAAATCCAGAGAAATTTAAGCTTGGTCCATTGAACTCCATTCTTCAACTGTCACGATCGGCGGATCGTGACCCAGAGTCGGACGCTGCGCCCCAGCCATCTTTGGTTCGGCACTTATTTTTATGTGAATATTAATGTTGTGCGTCTCGAACCAGTCTGCAAAATTATTGAATCCAAAACTAAAGTGCTCCATAAAAAATGCAATATGTTTATTAGTGAACAATAAATAATTTTACGACAAATTAGTATAAACGTAAAATCGACAATTGGTTTTCCCAGTGTTAATGGTTAACTTTAAAAATTGATGATACTTAACAATTTTCTCTTTTTCCTGCCACCGTCCGAAGCTTTATTAACAGTCACCAATACGACAGTCCACCACAAAAAGAAGTTAGTAACACCAGGACGAAGGTTAGCTGGACGTCGGACAAACATTCACTTCCACGAAGACAGGACGGGACAGGAACCACCAAGTGATGTAACGTAATGTCGTGAAGTGCTGGAGAAGACCACACTTTAGCTCCATCTTCTGGCCGCTAATTTATATCATGACTAATTTACATATGTAGAAAATTCGATAATAAAACTTGTATTAAACTTTGATGATTCTTCTTATTTATTATTCATAATTAACAACAATAATTTTAATTAAATAAAACTTATTAATTTGTATCAAACTATAATTTTACGTTCCTGTGTTTTGCAAGCACGTGACTGTTCGTTTTTTTCGTCAGCCATTTGCCTTGACGTTTCACACCGCTTCGGATGCATATCAGGTAACGGTTACTTTTTAGTGGTTTTAAGACGGTTTTAACTTATTCTGCCCCTGCATTTTTTTTTTTTGCAGAATCTTTACAAACCTTCTAGTTGATCCCACCATGATTATTAGCTAGCCTGTAATGGACTCTAAAAGTGATTATTATTAGGTACAAAATATCCAAAGTGTAATATGGTGGCTTTTATTCCATTTACATAACTTAAATGGAATAAAAGGGTTTATGAATTAGGTTTGTCCATCAGCATGATAGTGCTCATATTTCTAATCCAATTCGAATGAAACTAATATGTTATTAGGTCATACTTAAAGACCAAGCCTATTGAAAATGCTCGATATTGGTTCAGTATTTTCAGATCAATATCAGTTAATATATTTCACTGATTTTTGGGTAATATCATGGATAAATATTATTCGCTCTGAAAACAATGGGTCTATATCAAAATCCTGACAGCTTGAAATCCCAATAGGTCAGAATCCCGAGAATGCATAAGAAATAATCTGATTAAATAAAATCTTGAAAAATAAAAATTTTAAATTTAGCAGTTTATTTAATAATTATTTATCAAATCTTTTATATTATTTGAATTTTTGGATAACTGAGGCTTCCTTGGTTCACATTACTTTGTATAATTGGGAATCTATTGTAAATAAATAATTTTACACAGATGACAATAAGAGAGAAAATGTTAAAAGTTTTATATTTGTTGAAGAGAAATGATGATAATCAATTACAAATATTAATCTTTTAACAGTTATAATATACAAAAATAAAAATACTTTTACATAAATTTAAATTATTTAATTGGATCAAAGAAAGAAAAGAAAATTGCAGCTTAGAAATAACCTATATGCAATTGCAAACTGTGATAGATAGTATTACCTAAAATAATTTAGGAATTAATGTTAAAATTTATTTTATAACTATCCTTTTCAATAGTTATCAATAAATATAAAATACTATACAGTATTTTAATAGTTATAATATATAAAAATAAAATTATTTTTTATAAAAATTTAAATTATTTTATGAATCATTAAATTATATTTTGTTTCTAATTAAATGTTTTACTAAACTTATATTTCTCATGTTTTATATTTCTTATTCAAAATTATTTAAATATTCACTTAAGTATATTAATTTTATTTTTTGTTTTTGCTAAATGCTTTAAAAATAAACAATGCCTTACAAAGGAGGAATGCATTGATCAGGTGGCCATTAAGTTAACTAAACAGTGGACGCAGGAGGAAGGCATCACTTGCACACAAGACGATAAATCTAATAGAATGGTATTTTTAAAACATCTACTTACAATGATATGTTATATAATTATATTATTAATTCTGAGTCAGTTATAGTGAGTGAAGATCCTACCGATAAACTTGCAGATAGGGTAGTCAGGCTGATGAAGAACCAAAAAAAACTACCTGATTTTTTAGATAACGTGCATGTCACAGCACCATCATGTCTGCAACTTTTTGGTTCCGTCAAGTTACACAAAAATCCTGTAAGTATTAGGCCCATTGTGGCCCGCTATACATGACCTACTTTTCCATTGGAGCAAAAAATTGCAAACTGGTGCAAACAAAAAATGGAACCTTATGAATTTATCATATCTTCACCAGTGCAATTTATAGATAAGTTTCTGGAATCTGGTCTATTCCCGGAGGAATGGTTTATTGTCTTGGATTACGACAGTTTTTTTCTTTCAATTAATATTGATGCTACAACCGTTTTCTTTATAGACTTTTTCTGCAATATTTATCACTTAATGATGTTCCTTCAGATTTGTTGAGAGAAATAGTTGTGAGACAACACAATTAGTTGTTATTTAGTATGCCATTCCTCATACTTTACCTTTACTAAAAAATATTATTTTCAGAAGAAAGGTGTGTGCATAGGCAGTTCTCTAGCAGGATTTTGGCTGAACTAGTCATTACATACCAAATTCAAGAAAAAACGACTGCTTATACTGGATATAATATTTGGAAAAAACAGCACTAAATAGCAGCAAAGTATACAATATTTATTAATCATAAAAACGCTAATGTTTTTGGCTACTACGCCATCATCAGATATATTCTAAAATTGAATATTTTACAAAAAGAATAGATGGTTTCCTTGACAACATCTTATGGAGTCAAGCAATAATAATGTTATCTACATAAACATTTAAGCTATAAACTAAGAAATATATAAGTGTAAACAAGTTATGATTATATATAAAAAGTTTTGAAGGACTTAGAATATTAATTTAGCATAAACAATATTAACATATTAAGATATTATAATACAAGCAATAACAATATATATACAATATTAACTAGTATGTAATATACAGGGTGTAAATTATCTCCTTCAAAAAAACTACATTACGATGTAGACGAAATTCAGGCGATTAAAATGATATAAGACACTTGGGGTCGCAAACCTCAAGAAACGTCGTAAATTGAACCTCAAACTAAGCTGAATGGCGTGGCG